>JARQOD010003173.1:0-68052 GCA_033576555.1 Oophaga sylvatica | reverse complement strand
AGCTCCTCTCGCAACACTCACAGTGAATGACTGCTGCAGTAGTCTTACGAGAACGGCTGGGGCAGTTTATAATGAAGTGCCCTGACTTACCACAGTAGAAACATAGATTTTCCTTTATACGATGTTCTTTGCGTGCATCACTAACCCGTCTTTGTAAAGAGTCCACCTGCATGGGTTCAGGTTCTGGTTCCCTTGTGATCCTACTCAAAGGTTCCTTAGCTGAGGAGGGAGGTAGTAAAAGGTTAGTGCGATTATTTTCGAACCATCTCTCTTGTCTGCGTTCAGTCAGACGAGCATCAATACGGATACAATAGTTAATAAAGTCACCTAACGCAGTGGGAGGGTCGGCACGAGCAAGTTCATCCTTAATCAGTGGAGACAACCCTTTCCGAAAAATAGATTTTTTAGCGGAAGTGTCCCAAGTGGTATCAAGAGCCCATCTCCTGAAATCCAGGGCATATTCGGCTACTGAACGCTTACCTTGGCGCAAAGTTAACATGGCTGCTTCAGCTGTTGCACTTTGATTGGGGTCATCAAACACCTGCCCCATGGCTGAAATAAAAGCATCAAGGTGATTCAAACAATCATCCTCAGTCTCAATCAGAGGGTTTGCCCACATCAAAGCCTTATTGGTAAGCAACATGATTATAGTAAGCACTTTGGATCGTTCAGTGGGAAATTGTGAAGCATGTGCAGAGAAAAATAAATTGCATTGATTAATAAATCCCCTGAATTTCTCACGTTCACCGCCAAAACGAAAAGGAGGTAATTTGGGGATCCCAGAACTTGGGGTTATGGCAGGACATGGGCTCGTTCCTCTAGATCCTCAATCCTGGCTCGCAATTCCTGGGTAGTCTGTCCAAACACTTGCAAATTATGATTAGTGAGGTCCTGTAGGCTTGCAAAACGGGTTTTTAAAGTCTGTACATCTGAAAGGATTGTATCAGTCACTCCGCAAAGTTCCTTTATGCGGGCCTCCATCTTCCAGATCTTTTAAGGCAGAAGTGCTGGAAGGAGAAGAGGAAAGGAAAAAAAAAAAAACAATAGTGTTTACCTGTGGTAACACTCCAGAGTAAAATTTTAAGGGAATGCGCTCACCTGGAATGGTTGTGAGAAGTCACAACCACTGTCATCACATAAGGTATTAAACGGACATCTGATATCCACAGTCACAGCAGACACGGCTTTCCCAGACCCAGCAGACACTAAACATTGGCTCCTGAATCTTATCATGTATAGTGTACAGTTCCTATAGCGTCTTGTGCTTGGGTGCGAGGAAAACACAGGAGACATAGGTTGAAATGAAATGACTTGTATTACTTCATACAAGCATGCTGAAAAGTTCACACAGTTTGCAGGAACAGCGACAGGAGACACAGCAGGCCAGAGTAACTTCAAGCACTACAATAAATCTCCAAAGCAGGTTCAGGATCTCTTCTCTGTACCGTAATTCCTCTGCAAACATGGATTCACCAAACAGCAGGTTTCCAGAGTCCAAAAGTGTTCCAAGGTTCCTCAGTAGGGAATAGCTGGAGTACAAGTCCAAGGCTTCCAGGAGTCAGGTCACAGACTGACTGAGGCTTGATTCAGGAGCACTGATTGTTCAGCTGAGGCTGCTTAAGAAGCAAGAGGGAAGAATCAGGGCGGAAACATGAAAACTGGAAACTCCATATTAACTGAGGGCAAGAGCTGCAGAAAGACAGAAAGCAAAATGGCCGAAGTAAAACTGAGTTTCAAGGAACATGTCAACAGAGACAAAGAACCTTACAGGTGGTGCCATGTCGCGTTTGGAGACCCCCTGATGTGCCTAAATAGTGTAAACCCCTCAATTCTAACTCCATCCCTAACCCCAACACACCGCTAACCCAAACCATAACCCCAACACACCCCTAACCCTAATTCCAACCCTAACCATAACCCTAACCACAAGCTAACCCTAATCCCAACTCTAACCCAAACACACCCCTAACCCCAATCCCAACTCTAACCACAAGCCTAACCCTAATCCCAACCCTAACCCTAATTCCAACCCTAACCCTAATTCGTAACCCTTAACCCAAAATTCTAACCGTAACCCAAATTCTAACCGTAACCCTAATTCTAACCGTAACTGTCACGGGTGTGTCGCCACGAAGATCGTCGCGATTACACAACCTGACTTCGCACAGCTGAGTTTTTGGTGCTTGGTGTTTTTCGGCACTGAGGGAGTTAATTCTCTCTCTCTCTGTGCTAGACGAGGCCCAGCCGCGCCCAGCTGCAGTTAATGCTGCAGTAATGAGATTCCTTCAAATACCTGCCGGTCTGCTAGGAATGTGTCGGTGAAAGCATTCATGCAGACCAGCAGAGCGGATCGTGGTATTGTGAAGTCTGAAGTGAAGAGTACCTGGTGTGGTCTTTTTTTCCCTCCTCGCTTTATCATTTATCTCCGTACCCGTTGGTGTTCCCTCTGTTGTTGTGGAGTGAGTTTTGTATGCAAGGTGGATTTTAGTTTACCCCTTGTACTGTCTCGTTCATCTATTACTGTTTTTAGGCATATACCTTCCAGTCCCCTGTGTTGTGATCGGGGTCCTTCTCAGGACTAGATTACTGAGGGTCAGGGATTTGCAGGAGATAGGGTTACGCTGGCGGCCTGGACCTCTGTACCATCAACAGTACCTCCAGGTAGAGGGATTAGTCAGGTCCCCAGCTTAGGGTCAGCATAGACCCCGGACCTCCTGTATGCAGTGACAGCGTGACATTTTCACCGACCGCTAAAGATTTTTTCCAGCCACCATGGATCCAGTAGCCAGTCTAGCTCGGCAGTTGCAGAGTTTGTCCATGGAGTTGGCGGACGTTAAGCCCAAGGTTTTGTACCCCCTGGAGGAAGCCGGTCCAGAACCTAAAGTAGCTCTCCCTGACAGGTTCACTGGGGGGCGGACAAGTTTTTTGCTTTCCGGGAGGCATGTAAATTGTACTTTCGGCTGCGACCTCGGTCATCGGGGAGTGAAGAACAAAGGGAGGGGATTGTCATCTCGCTACTACAAGGGGACCCCCAATCCTGGGCGTTCTCTCTCCCCCCGGGTGTTATGATCTGCTACAAGCACTAAGGAAAGGTGGGAATTCTGTCCATACAATAGGCCTAAGCTGGATCCCTACGATGTAACGGGGAACCTGATCCTGCGACCAGACCCTCTAAAGTCCTCAGCTAGTCTGAACGAAGACCTATAGTTGCGAGGGAGGAATCCCTACAAGATCTAGGGACTGGGTGAAAAGGTGGACACCTCCTAACAGAAAGTGTAGCAGGGAAAATAAAACAAAAAACAAATACTAAGAGATCCTCAGATCAAGCAAAACTGACAGAGTAAGGCACCTAAGCACCCGGCTAGCTTAAGAGTAGATAATACAATGAAGTCCAGCAAAGCCAGAAGGGCGGAGCCAGACTAAATAGGGTAAAAAGGTCATGTGACCAGCAAACTGAAACAAAACCTAACAAGAGGGTTCTAACAGTACCCTCCCTTCTAAGAGGATCCTCCGGATCCTCTAGGACTTAGGCTTATCCGGAAATCTCTTGTGAAACGCTCTGACAAGTCTAGACGCAGAAACATCATCCGCCCTCACCCATGAGTTATCCTCGGGTCCATAACCCTTCCAAGCGACGAGGTACTGCAAACCCCCTCTATACCGTCTAGAATTTAGGATGCGGGAAATCTCATATCCTCCACCACACAGGGGAACAGTGGCCAACACGTCTCCCTCTGAGACCTCAGCTTTTTTCAAGAGAGAAACATGAAACACCGGATTAATCTTCCAGGAGGTAGGAAGCTCTAACTTAACAGCAGATTGGTTAATAACCTGAAGCACCTTAAAGGGCCCTACAAACTTGGGACCCAATTTCTTAGACGGAATCCTCAAGCGCAGATTCTTAGAGGACAACCAGACCATGTCACCAATAGCAAACAAAACCTCTTGTCGTTTTTCAAAATACACTTTGAATCTTTTGTTAGCCTCCTGAAGATTACCACGCACATCAGTCCAAACTCTCTCCAAAACACCAGAAAAATTCTCCTCTTCAGGTACAGCCGATCCCAACTTGGAAAATGACCCAAATGACGGATGTCTCCCAGTACAACAAAAAAAAGGCGAACAACCAGCAGAAGCGGATGTATGGTTGTTAAGAGCAAACTCAGCAAGTGGCAGAAACTCAGACCACCCCTCTTGATTATCAGTCACAAAACAACGCAAGAACTGCTCAACATCCTGGTTTTTCCTTTCTGTCTGGCCATTAGACTCAGGATGATATCCGGATGAAAACGACAAATTAACTCCCAACCTGTCACAAAAAGCGCGCCAAAAACGAGCCACAAACTGAGGTCCCCTATCAGAAACAATGTCAGTAGGAACACCATGCAGTCTGACTATTTCTTTGACAAAGGCCTTAGCGAGAGTCTTAGCGCAGGGCAGTTTGATGAAAGGAACCAAGTGACACATCTTGCTAAAACGGTCCACGACCACCCAGATGACAGTGAAACCCTCAGAGGGGGGAAGGTCAGTAATAAAGTCCATAGCCAAATGTGTCCAAGGTGCACTAGGGACCTCCAGAGGGCAAAGCAACCCCGCAGCAGGAGTATGAGAAGACTTAGATCTAGCACACACAGTGCATTGACGCACCCACTTAATGACTTCCTTCTGCCATCCTGGCCACCAAAAACTGCGACCCACAAGTCTCTTGGTCTCAGAGATTCCAGGATGACCTGCCAACCGAGAGTCATGACATTCAACAAACAAATCTCTCCTCAGGGTACCAGGCACAAACAACCTCCCATGCGGCGTGTTAGATGGGGCATTCTCCTGTGCTTTAAGAATCTCATCTTCCAACACGGAGTCCAAAACAGCAATAACAACCCCCTCTTGCAAGATGTTTTCCTCCTCCTCCTCAGTACCCACCATAGGAGAAAAGCTGCGAGACAAAGCATCAGCTTTAACATTTTTAGTACCTGGGATGTAAGTAACGGTAAAATTAAACCGTGAGAAAAACAGTGCCCACCTAGCCTGACGGGCATTCAAGCGTTTGGCAGCATCAAGGTAGATTAGATTTTTATGATCGGTGAAGACTTGAATGGGAAATTCCGCTCCCTCCAAAAAATGACGCCAGTGTTCAAATGCGAGTTTAATTGCCAACAATTCCCTATTACCGATATCATAATTTAGTTCAGACTCAGAAAATTTTTTTGAAAAAAAAGCACAGGGATGTACTCCATCCGTCTTTGCCTGAGACAACACCACGCCGACCCCCACAGAAGAAGCATCAACCTCAACCAAAAATGGTTTAGTCACATCAGGCTGCGTAAGGATGGGAGCAGAGCTGAACCTCGCCTTTAGCAACACAAAAGCCTCAATGGCCTCAGTAGTCCACTGAACCGCATCAGCACCTTTCCTGGTGAGATCGGTCAGAGGTTTGGCAATCACAGAAAATTTTTTTATGAATTTTCTATAATAATTGGCGAACCCCAAAAACCTCTGTATTGATTTCACACCAATAGGTCTAGGCCAATCCTGCACAGCTTGCACTTTCACCGGGTCCATCTCAAAACCTTCACTGGAGACAATGTAGCCTAAAAAACTAAGTCTCTGTACAGCGAACTCACATTTTTCTAGTTTGGCAAAAAGTGAATTATCACTCAGTAACTGTAATACTTCACGCACACTCCTCCAATGAGACTCCAAATCTGGTGAATAAATCAAAATGTCATCTAAATACACAACCACACTTCTGCCGATCAAAGGTCTAAGGATGTCATTAATAAGATTCTGAAAAAATGCCGGAGCATTGGAAAGTCCAAAGGCATGACCAGATTCTCAAAATGACCCAGTGGAGTGTTAAACGCAGTCTTCCATTCATCCCCCTCCTTCATGCGCAACAAATTGTATGCCCCTCGAAGATCAATTTTCGAGAACCACTTGGCCCCCACTAACTGATTAAACAAATCAGGAATCAATGGCAGTGGGTAAGGATTGCGTACAGTAATCTTATTAATCTCACGAAAGTCTAGACAAGGCCGTAAACCGCCGTCCTTTTTTTTAACAAAAAAAAAATCCAACCGCCACAGGAGATTTGGAAGGCCTAATGTGACTGGCGGCCACGCTTGTCTGTATGTATTCCTTTTAGGAAGAGTCGCTCCAGGGACAAATTCAATTGCACAATCATAATCTCTATGAGGAGGCAATACCTGCGATTCCTTATCAGAAAAAACTTTCCAAAAATCCTGAATAGGTACAGGTAACTCCCCCTTAACTACAGCAGCAATACGCCCGTTACAACACTTGTCATAACAATTGGGACTCCAGGACTTAATTTCATTGGTAGACCAATCCAGTACCGGATTGTGCAATTTTAACCAGGGTAACCCCAAAATCACCGGTGAGGGCAAATTATTCAAAACTACCAAATCCAAATTCTCTTGATGAACACCATTAATAGTAAGAGGAAATTCACAGATATGGTGAGTAACATTTTTCAAGTGAGAACCATCCACAGACACCACATTAATAGGGGAAGACAGAAGTTTGGGTTTTAATTTTAGTTTTTCCAAAAATTTCCCATCAATCACATTGAGAGTTGAACCACAATCCACAAATACCCGAAACTCCATTAATTCCTCCTCAACAGCAGTGGTAGCAGAAAGAAAGACACCTTTATTGTTTAAACAAGCTATGCGGGCGAAACTGACCTCATTTTTTTTTTTCTTTATTCATTCGAAGCGCACAGTTCTTAATAAAATGCTCAGATTTGCCACAATAGAAACACAAGCCCTTAGCAAATCTGCGTTCTTTTTCCCGAGAGTGAGGTGTCATTGCTCCAATTTCCATCGGCTCTCCAATGTCAGTACATTCCTTCTCCAAACTTGGAGCTGACAAGGCAGATTTACTCTCATTAACCCTTGCACGCAGTCTCCTATCCACCCATATGGCTAATTGCATAGCCTCTTGCAAGTTACCAGGTATGGGATAAGCAATCAGCAAATCTTTAACCCTTTCACTTAACCCTGCAAGAAATAAACTTTTCAAAGCTGAATCGTTCCAGCCCACCTGAGTGGACCACCTTCGGAAGTGAGTACAATATTTTTCCACATTACCTGATCCCTGTCTCAAACGTCTCAATTCTGTCTCAGCTGATGAAACACGATCAGGATCGTCATATAATAAGCCCAAAGCAGAAAAAAAACTATCCACAGATCTAAAGCATGAATCACTAGGCTGCAGAGAAAAGGCCCAGTCCTGAGGTTCTTTGCGCAAAAGTGACATTATGAACCCTATGCGCTGTGATTCATCACCAGAGGATCTGGGTCTCAAACGGAAATACAACAAGCAAGCATTTTTAAAAGAAAAAAAATCTTGTTGTTCACCAAAAAATAAATCAGGCAAACGTACCTTAGGCTCCACGAAATGTGCTCCAGAACAACTACTCACGTGTTGCTTTATCTCAGCCACCTCCAGAGAAAGTCCCTGCAGGCAGTTGAAACAAATCCTGAACTGAGACCATGATGGAAACAGAAAATCTTTCCTTAGAGATTTTTTTTTTTTTTTTTTTTCTTGGCTGGACTTACTGTTATGATCTGCTACAAGCACTAAGGAAAGGTGGGAATTCTGTCCCTACAATAGGACTGAGCTGGATCCCTACAATGTAACGGGGAACCTGATCCTGCGACCAGACCCGCTAAAGTCCTCAGCTAGTCTGAACGAAGACCTATAGTTGCGAGGGAGAAATCCCTACAAGATCTAGGGACTGGGTGAAAAGGTGGACACTCCTAACAGAAAGTGTAGCAGGGAAAATAAAACAGAAAACAAATACTAAGAGATCCTCAGATCAAGCAAAACTGACAGAGTAAGGCACCTAAGCACCCGGCTAGCTTAAGAGTAGATAATACAATGAAGTCCAGCAAAGCCAGAAGGGCGGAGCCAGACTAAATAGGGTAAAAAGGTCATGTGACCAGCAAACTGAAAAAAACCTAACACAGAGGGTTCTAACACTGGGCTCCCCGGCTCTCCAGTCAGTGGATAGGTTTTTCGCAGCTCTGGGTCTTGTATATGATGACCCGGATCGGATCTCTCTTGCTGAATCTAAGTTACGTAGGATACAGCAGGGAGATCGTCCGGCGGAGGGAATTCTGTTCGGAGTTCCGTAGGTGGGCCACGGACACCCAGTGGAATGACCCGGCTCTTAGGAGCCAGTTTTGTCAAGGTTTATCTGACAAATTAAAGGATGTGCTGGCACAGTATGCCCCTTTCCACGTCACTGGAAGCCGCTATGGCCCTTGCTATTCGCATTGACAGACGGCTTCGGGAGAGGTGCGGGGTAACTCCGCCCCTGTGATGACTCCTCCTTCTACTAGGGCCCCTTATATGGAGGTTCCACTGGTCAGTCCAGAAGAGCCGATGCAGTTAGGAGGGACATCATTCCGGGGGAGGGGATCGGCAGTGCGCCACAAGACAGGAAGGTGTTTCTTCTGCGGGAGAAAGGGACATTTTATTGGGGGGTGTCCATTCCGTCCTTTGCAGAGTGAGAAGTCGCCGGAAAACTATTGATCCCAGGTTGTGTGGTGGACGGCAATCTGGGAGTAGGTATTTCGTCCCTAGGTCCGTCTCAATTCCTCGTACCGGCGGAGGTGGTGGTGGGTACGAGAACTGAGAGGATATCTGTTCTTCCGGATAGTGGGGCCGGGGCTAATCTGGTAGACGCTCGGTTTGCCCGGGTTCAAGGTATGCTACTGAGTGTATTGGCCAAACCCATCCCCATATTCTTGATCGACGCCAAACCTCTCGGTCAGGGTAGTTTTTTGCAAGCAGTGCATAACATAGATCTTCAAGTGGGGGCGATACATAAAGAACTGTTGTCGTGTTACGTATTGGAGGGTCTTCCCACTCCTATAGTGCTGGGCCTTCCATGGTTAACTAAGCATAACCCGGTTATTAATTGGCAATCCAGAGAGATAAGCCAATGGAGTGAATTCTGTAATAAAAACTGCATGAATACGGTCATCGGTGCGGTCACTCCTAGGGTCCTACCTCCATTTCTGGCGGACTTTGAGGATGTATTCTCGGAGAAAGGGTGTCAGGAACTACCTCCTCATCGCGTGTATGACTGTTCTGTAAAACTGCTCCCTGAGGCCAAGTTACCTAAATCTAGGTTGTATAACCTATCTGGTCCAGAGAGGCAGGCCATGAAGGATTATATTTCTGAAAGTCTGGCTAAGGGGCATATTAGACCTTCATCTTCCCCGGTGGCCGCGGGGTTCTTCTTTGTGAAGAAGAAAGATGGAGGCCTACGCCCTTGCCTGGATTTCCGTGAACTTAATCGGATTACGGTCCGAGATCCGTATCCGCTCCCACTTATTCCCGATCTCTCCAATCAGATCGTGGGCGCCAAATGGTTCTCTAAGTTGGATCTCAGGGGGGCGTACAATCTGATTAGGATGAAGGAGGGGGATGAGTGGAAGACGGCGTTTAACACTCCGGAGGGGCATTATGAGAACCTTGTCATGCCATTCGGTCTGACTAATGCCCCGGCGGTGTTCCAACACTTTGTTAATGACATTTTTTCTCCGCCTGGTGGGACAGTTTGTTGTCATATATCTGGATGACATCTTAATTTACTCGCCAGATCTTGTGTCTCATCAGGAGCATGTTAGGCAGGTGTTGCAGATCTTGCGGGATAATAAACTGTACCCAAATGGGAAAAGTGTGTGTTCGCCGTACAGGAACTTCAGTTTTTAGGTTTCCTGGTGTCAGCGTCCGGTTTTCGTATGGACCCTGGGAAAGTGCGGGCAGTTCTTGAGTGGGATCTGCCAGAGGATCTTAAGGCACTACAACGTTTCCTGGGGTTTGCTAACTACTACCGGAAATTTATTCGTAATTTCTCATCCATAGTTAAACCTCTCACAGACATGACTAAAAAAGGGACGGATTTTTCTAGGTGGTCTGACAAGGCTTGTCAAGCATTCTCCTCCTTGAAAAAATGTTTTGCCTCGGCACCCATACTCATTCAACCTGATGCGTCACAGCCATTCATTGTAGAGGTAGACGCTTCTGAGGTAGGGGTGGGAGCAGTATTATCACAAGGTTCTTCCCCTGGTAAATGGCATCCATGCGCTTTCTTCTCTAAAAAATTGTCGTCCGCTGAGAGGAATTACGATGTCGGCAATAGGAAACTCTTGGCCATTAAGTTGGCTTTTGAGGAGTGGCGTCATTTTTTGGAGGGGGCAGTTCACCCGGTCACCGTCATCACCGATCACAAGAACCTGCTATATTTAGAGTCTGCAAAACGTCTGAATCCCAGACAAGCTAGGTGGTCGTTATTTTTTACCAGGTTTAATTTTGTTGTCACATATCGTCCTGGGTCAAAAAATGTAAAGGCGGATGCCTTATCTCGTAGTTTCCCTGGGGCCGGGAAGACGGATGACCCGGTTCCGATCCTTCAGGAGGGGGTGGTGGTGTCGGCAGTATGCTCTGAGCTTGAGAAGGAGGTATTGGAGGCTCAGGTGGACGCCCCTGTTGGACCTCCAGGGAGACTGTTTGTCCTGGATCACTTGCGACAAAAGGTGATTGAGGCACACCATGACTCAGCCTTGGCAGGGCACCCAGGGAGTAAAGCAACTGTGGATCTCCTCTCGCGGCGGTTTTGGTGGCCTAACTTACATAGGGAGGTGGTAACTTTTGTTGCGTCCTGTGGGGTTTGTGCGCGCTCTAAGACCCCACATACCCGTCCGTCTGGGGCCCTCTTACCTTTGAAGATCCCGGAGCGTCCGTGGACTCATCTGTCTATGGACTTTATTACGGACCTCCCGCTGTCTTCGGGTAAAACAGTCATACTCGTTGTAGTGGACAGGTTCAGCAAGATGGCTCATTTTATCGCTCTTCCTGCTCTTCCTAATGCTAAAACTCTGGCGCAGGTGTTCATTGTGGAGATTGTGAGGCTTCACGGGGTACCCTCCGATGTGGTGTCGGATCGAGGGTCTCAGTTTGTGTCCAAATTCTGGAAGGCATTTTGTACACGGCGGGGGATGCAGTTGTCGTTTTCATCAGCTTTTCATCCGCAGACCAATGGTCAGACAGAACGTCTGAACCAGAGTTTGGAGACATATCTCCGGTGTTTTGTGTCAGAGAACCAGGAGGACTGGGCTTCTTTCTTGCCTCTGGCGGAATTTGCTCTTAACATTAGGCAGAGCGAGTCCACTGGTAAGTCCCCGTTTTTTGGGGCATATGGTTTTCACCCCCAGTTTTGTACTTTCAGTAGGGGGGGTTCTTCGGGGGTTCCTGAGGAAGAACGATTTTCGTCATCACTTGCTTCAGTGTGGAGAGGAGTGCTGAACAATCTGAGTACTATGGGGAACCGATATAAACGTATGGCTGACAGGAGGAGAGTGTCTGGTCCGGACCTATGTGTGAACGATCGGGTATGGTTGTCTACCAGGAATATAAAACTTAAGGTTCCCTCTTGGAAACTGGGTCCCAGGTTCATCGGGCCATACAGGATCAGTTCTATAATTAATCCGGTGGCATTCCGTCTTGACCTCCCTCCTACGTTTAAAATTCACAACGTGTTCCACAGATCTTTGCTTAAGAGGTATGTGGCGCCGGTGATACCGTCACCTTTACCTCCTCCTCCAGTGGTGGTCAATGGTAACTTGGAGTTTCAGGTGTCGAAAATCATCGATTCACGTCTTAACCGCCGGTCCCTTCAGTACCTGGTTCATTGGCGGGCGTATGGTCCTGAGGAGAGGACGTGGGTTCCTGCGTCGGATATTAACGCAGACCGATTAATTTGGGCCTTCCACACGACTCACCCGGATAAACCTGGCTCTGAGGGTCCGGAGGCCCCTCGTAGAAGGGGGGGTACTGTCACGGGTGTGTCGCCACGAAGATCGTCGCGATTACACAACCTGACTTCGCACAGCTGAGTTTTTGGTGCTTGGTGTTTTTCGGCACTGAGGGAGTTAATTCTCTCTCTCTCTGTGCTAGACGAGGCCCAGCCACGCCCAGCTGCAGTTAATGCTGCAGTAATGAGATTCCTTCAAATACCTGCCGGTCTGCTAGGAATGTGTCGGTGAAAGCATTCATGCAGACCAGCAGAGCGGATCGTGGTATTGTGAAGTCTGAAGTGAAGAGTACCTGGTGTGGTCTTTTTTCCCCTCCTCGCTTTATCATTTATCTCCGTACCCGTTGGTGTTCCCTCTGTTGTTGTGGAGTGAGTTTTGTATGCAAGGTGGATTTTAGTTTACCCCTTGTACTGTCTCGTTCGTCTATTACTGTGTTTAGGCATATACCTTCCAGTCCCCTGTGTTGTGATCGGGGTCCTTCTCAGGACTAGATTACTGAGGGTCAGGGATTTACAGGAGATAGGGTTACGCTGGCGGCCTGGACCTCTGTACCATCAACAGTACCTCCAGGTAGAGGGATTAGTCAGGTCCCCAGCTTAGGGTCAGCATAGACCCCGGATCTCCTGTATGCAGTGACAGCGTGACAATAACCCTAATTCTAACCGTAACCCTAATTCTAACCCTAACCCTAGTTCTAACTGTTAGGGGTCGAGTTCCCGCTTATGCACAAGGGGAATCTCGAGCCATCCCGGCCGCGGTCTCCCATTCGTCTCCGGCCGCAGTGGATTCTGCTCAGCTTAGACGTTGGTCCCAGCGTCTCGCCCAGTCTAACAGTGTGCAGAGGATTACTGCTGCCTCTCAAGGCTCTGCTATTGTGGCCAGTACTGGTTAGCGGCGAGCAGACGTCTTTAGGACAAAGTCCTTGTTTTCCCCTTCTGAGCATGCCCAGGGTGAGATCTCTCATTGGAGATCAGGGGTCACATGCTCATGTACTGCAGCAGCTCCTATTGGTCCGCCAGGAAGGTCCTGTGACTACTGGTTTTCTGGAACAGTTTCATTGGTCCTTGTTTCTGGCAGGTCCTGTAGCTGTTACTATAAAAGGGTGGCATGGTTGGGCCGCCATGCGCTAGTATCAATTGCATTATGTGCTTTGCGCAAGTGTGATCATGCACGCATGTGGTTAGCGCTCGGCTGAAATAAGCCCCTAGAATACCGGCACCTCCTGTGAGGAGATTTGAGTGCAAGTGGTTAGGGCTTGGCTGAAATAAGCCCTAGAATACCGGCTTCTACGGTGAGGAGATTTCTTGATTGCGTTGCTGTCTGCATGATCACGGACTGCTATCCACACAGCAGTTATCTGTGTATCCCTGTGGTGTTAACAGGACTGTCTTTTTCTCAGCGGCTCTTTGATGCAACAGGGTTCGCTTTATAACGCTGGTTCAGCGCCCTAGCGTTTTACTTTGCGGCTCACTGAAGCTAAGTGAGTTCGCACCTATCGCCATATAGCGCTGTGGCATTCCCGTTAGCGGCTCTGGGGATTAACAGAGTTTGCACTTACTGCCACAGCGCGCTACGGCGTTTATTTTAGCGACTCTGCGGGATAACAAAGTTCGCTATTTTCGCCATCTTACTAGCAGCGGGCTTCGCCTGCACGGTGGACCCCGGGCTGCGAACGCACCTCTCTACTATATCTATTAGGTGAGTTCCGCAGACCCTAACACTAACCCTAACCATAATTCTAACCCTAATAGAAAAATTTAAAAAAAATATTTTCTTTATTTTATTACGTGTCCCTACCTATGGGGTGATAAAGGGGGAGTTCATTTACTTTTTTTTATTTTGATCACTGTGAGAGTTTATCACAGTGATCAAAATAAATGTAAGAATCTGCTGGCCGGCGGGCGCACTGCGCATGCGCCCTCCATTTTCCAAGATGGCGGCGCCCATGAAGAATCCCGGATGGACGCCGGGACGGACCCAAGGACATTGGAGGACTGGGGAAGTGGAAGGGGATCGGAAGGCGGGGGGAGCGGAGGCAAGGAGGAGGGGAGCAGATAGTGACGGCGGTGACCGATCGCCGCCATCAATCTGTGGCGGGGGCCGGATCTGGGTCTCCAGCCATGGCCGATGCTATTGCAGCATTGGCCATGGCTGGATTGTAATATTTTACCATATTTCATCGGCGATCGGTCTGATTCACTGTTTCACTTTTAACAGCTAATCAGTGATCGCCGATGTGAGGGGGCGGTGCTAAGTGTAGAGATGGTCTGCTGTCAGGGACAGCAGTCATCGGAGCCCAGTCACCACGTGATGCCGCGCTGTGACTGGAAAATGGCGGCGCCGTACTAGTACTGCTCAGCAGAAATGCACCTCCCGCAGAGCAGTACTAGTACGTTGGAGGTCGGGAAGGGGTTAAAACCCAAAAAGTTATTATCTCAGTAAATTAGAATAATTAACAAAAAACACCTGCAAAGGCTTCCTAAAGGGTATGCCACACTGAACAATATCGCTAACGGGATCGCTAAAAAACGTCACTATTTAGCGATCCCGTTAGCGATGTTGTTCAGTGCGGCATCTGCCAGCGACGAGCTCCCTGCTGAGATCTCGCTCGTCGCTGGAATCGTTTCGGACCCTATTTTCTCGTCGGCGCTCCCGCTGGGTAAGTATATATCGCTAGTGTGGCACCTTTTCTTAGCGATTTAGCGGTACTTTTGTACCGCTAAAGTCGTTAGAGATCGCTAACGCGATAGCGTCGTTAACTATATCGCTAAATGTGGCCGCACTTAGCGATATAGAAACAATCCGGCTAGCGATCGCATTAGTATGCGTCGTTATCGTGATCGCTAGCGGGATTGTTTAGTGTGGCAGTACCTTAAGTGTTTAAAAAGGTCCCTTAGTCTGTTTCAGTAGGCTCCATAATCATGGGGAAGACTACTGACTTGACAGATGTCCAGAAGGCACAAAAGGTCATTTGCTAAAGAAGCTGGTTGTTCACAGAGTGCTGTATCCAAGCACATTAATGGAAAGTTGAATGGAAGGAAAAAGTGTGGTAGAAAAGGTGCACAAGCAACCAAGATAACTGCAGCCTTGAAAGGATTGTTGAGAAAAGGCCATTCGAAAATTTGGGGGAGATTCAAAAGGAGTGGACTGCTGCTGGAGTCTTTGCTTCAAGAGCCACCACACACAGACATATCCAGGACATGGGCTACAAGTGTCGCATTCCTTGTGTCAAACCACTCATGACCAATACACAATGCCAGAAGCGTCTTACCTGGGCCAACTAGAAAAAGAACTGAACTGTTGCTCAGTGGTCCAAGGTGTTGCCGACAAGCTTTTTGGAGATGGAAATTTCATTCTCCAGCAGGACTTGGCACCTGTCCACACTGGCAAAAGTACCAATACCTGGTTTGAAAATAACAGTATCACTGTGCTTGATTGGCCAGCAAACTCGCCTGACCTTAACCTCATAGAGAATCTATGGGGTATTGTGAAGAGGAAGATGAGACACCAGACCCAACAATGCAGACGAGCTGAAGGCTGCTATCAAACCATCCGGGGCTTCCATAACACCTCAGCAGTGCCATATGCTGATCGCCTCCATGCCACGCCGCATTGATGCAAAAGGAGGCTGCCCAAGTATTGAGTGCATTTACTGAACATACATTTCAGTAGGCCAACATTTCGGATTTTAAAATAATTTTTCAAGCTGGTGTTATAAAGTATTCTAATTTACTGAGATAATGACTTTTGGATTTTCATTGGCTGTAAGCCATAATCAACATTAACAGAAATAAACACTTGAAATAGATCACTCTGTTTGTAATGACTCTATATAATATATGAGTTTCATTTTTTGTATTGAAGAACTCAAATAAAATAACTTTTTGATGATATTCTACTTTTGTGAGAAGCACCTGTGTGTGTGTATATATAGTATTGTTTGCACACCCTTTGGAATAAAAAACTGCAATCAGTCACTTTCTATAACCATCAATAAGCTTCTTACATCTCTCAACTGTAATTTTGGATCACTCTTCTCTTGCAAGCTGCTCCAGGTCTTTCATATTTGAAGGGTGCCATGTCCCAACATCGATTTTAAGATCTCTCTATAGGTGTTGAATTGATTTGGACTCATTGTTGGCCACTTTAGAACCATCCATGTCTGGGTGCTTCTTGAAGTATGTTTTGGGTCATTGTCCTTCTGGAAGACCCATAACATAGGACGCAAAAACAGCTTTCTGGCACTGGGTTCTACATTGCAATCTAAAATCGTTTGATAGGCTATGCCATAGAAAACATTAACCCCTTTATTCCATCTGACGTACTATTCCGTCCATGTGCCCTGGGACTTAATTCCCAAGGACGGAATAGTACGTCACATGCGATCAGCTGCGCTCCCGGGGGGAGCGCAGCTGATCGCGGCCGGGTGTCAGCTGATTATCACAGCTGACACCCGGCACTATGTGCCAGGAGTGGTCACAGACCACTCCCGACACATTAACCCCTGGCACACTGCGATCAAACATAATCGCAGTGTTCCGGCGGTACAGGGAAGCATCGCTGGTTTCTGTTCATTCTGCCTCCCAAAAATCGTAATAAAAAGCGATCAAAAAATGTCATGTGCCCAAAAATGGTACCAATAAAAACGTCAACTCGTTATGGAAAAATTATAGCTCTCAAAATGTGGTGATGCAAAAACTATTTTTTTGCAATAAAAAGCGTCTTTTAGCGTGTGACAGGTGCCAACATAAAAACCCGCTATAGAGCTCCCCGCTGGCCTACTCTCATCTGTGGCCATCCCTCAGTTTGTGAGAGGAGAAACAGCTTTAATCAGCAAGTGGGGAGGGGTGGGGGGGAATACCTGGACAGGGGGCTCGTCTGTCGGGTCTGCCTATTCAGGCTCCTCGGGAGGCTCTAGGCGCAGGAGACGCCGTGCAGCGTGGTACAGGCCGCACGCCAGCTGTGAAGTTAGAGGGACTTGCACAGATAAGAGGCCCCGAGATAACAAGCGACCACCCGCCGGGAGTGAAAAAACAAACAAACAGTGAAGCACTGAAGATCTGGCTGTTATCACATCTAGGGCCAGAGGAGGTGAGTGCAGTGGCAATAGGGGGAGGGTTAACTACAACAGACACCATCTCCCTGCCACAATGGCCAAAAGTTTTGAGAATGACACAAATATTATATTTTCACATGATCTGCTGCCCTCTGGTTTTTATGTGTGTTTGACAGATGTTTTTATCACAGACAGAAATATAATAATTGCAAACATATAAGTAACAAAAGCTTGTATTGACAGTTAAGGTACTGCCACACTAAGCTATCCCGCTAGCGATCTCGTTAGCGTTGCATACTAATGAGATCGCTAGCGGGATTGTTTCTATATCGCTAAATGCGGCCACATTTAGCGATATAGTTAACGACGCTATCGCCGCTAGCGATCTTCTTAACGACTTTAGCGGTACAAAAGTACCGCTAAATCGCTAAGAAAAGGTGCCACACTAGCGATATATACTTACCCAGCGGGAGCGCCGACGAGAAAATAGGGTCCGGAACGATTCCAGCGACGAGCGAGATCACAGCAGGAAGCTCGTCGCTGGAAGCTGCCGCACACAACAACATCGCTAACGGGATCGCTAAATAGTGACGTTTTTTAGCGATCCCGTTAGCGATATTGTTTAGTGTGGCATACCCTTTAGAATGAGATAATGCAGCAAGTCAATATTTGCAGTGTTGACCCTTCTTCTTCAGGACCTCTGCAATTCTCCCTGGCATGCTCTCAATCAACTTCTGGACCAAATCCTGACTGATAGCAGTCCATTCTTGCACAATCAATGCATTCATTTTGTCAGAATTTTTAGGTTTTTGTTTGTCCACCCGTCTCTTGATGATTGACCACAAGTTCTCAATGGGATTAAGATCTGGGGAGTTTCCAGGCCATGGACCCAAATCTCTATGTTTTGTTCCCTGAGCCATTTAGTTATCACCTTTGCTTTATGACGAGGTGCTCCATCATGCTGGAAAAGGCATTGTTGATCGCCAAACTGCTCTTGGAGGGTTGGGAGAAGTTGCTCTTGGAGGACATTCTGGTACCATTCTTTATTCATGGCTGTGTTTTTAGGCAAGACTGTGAGAGAGCCGATTCCCTTGGCTGAGAAGCAACCCCACACATGAATGGTTTCAGGATGCTTAACAGTTGGCATGAGACAAGACTGGTGGTAGCGCTCACCTTGTCTTCTCCAAATGAGGCGTTTTCCTGATGTCCCAAACAATCGAAAAGGGGATTCATCAGAGAAAATAACTTTACCCCAGTCCTCAGCAGTCCACTGCCTGTACCTTTTGCAGAATATCAGTCTGTCCATGATGTTTTTTCTGGAGAGAAGTGGCTTCTTTGCTGCCCTCCTTGAGACCAGGCCTTGCTCCAAGAGTCTCCGCCTCACAGTGCGTGCAGATGCACTCACACCTGCCTGCTGCCATTCCTGAGCAAGCTCTGCACTGCTGGTAGCCCGATCCTGCAGCTGAAACACTTTTAAGAGACGGTCCTGGCGCTTGCTGGTCTTTCTTGGGCGCCCTGGAGCCTTTTTGGCAACAATGGAACCTCTCTCCTTGAAGTTCTTGATGATGAGATAGATTGTTGACTGAGGTGCAATCTTTCTAGCTGCGATACTCTTCCCTGTTAGGCCATTTTTGTGCATTGCAATGATGACTGCACGTGTTTCTTTAGAGATAACCATGGTTAACAGAAGAGAAACAATGATGCCAAGCACCAGCCTCCTTTTAAAGTGTCCAGTGGTGTCATTCTTACTTAATCATGACAGATTGATCTCCAGCCATGTCCTCATCAACACCCACACCTGTGTTAATGGAGCAATCACTGAAAAGAGGTTAGCTGGTCCTTTTAAGGCAGGGCTGCAATGATGTTGAAATGTGTTTTGGGGGATAAAGTTCATTTTCTAGCCAAATATTGACTTTGCAAGTAATTGCTGTTAAGCTGATCACTCTTTATAACATTCTGGAGTATATGCAAATTGCCATTAGAAAAAGTGAAGCAGTAGACTTTGTAAAAATTAATATTTGTGTCATTCTCAAAACTTTTGGCCATGACTGTACAAGCTTGTTGTGAGCTGCATTGTTTTAAGTTGCTGACCATCCTGTAAAGGTACTGCCACACTAAACAATCCTGCTAGCGATCACGATAACGACGCATACTAATGCGATCGCTAGCGGGATTGTTTCTATATCGCTGATAGCGGCTTAACTTAGCGATGTTGTTAAGGACGCTATCGCGGTTAGCGATCTCCTTAACGACTTTAGCGGTACAAAAGTACCGCTAAATCGCTAAGAAAAGGTGCCACACTCAGCGATATATACTTACCAGCGGGGGCGCCGACGATAAAATAGGGTCCGGAACGATGTCAGCGACGAGCGAGATCACAGCAGGATCTCAGCAGGGGCCACGTCGCTGGTAGATGCCGCACACAGCAACATCGCTAACGGGATCGCTAAATAGTGACTTTTTTAGCGATCCCGTTAGCGATGTTGTTTAGTGTGGCATACCCTTAAGAGGTGACAGAAACAATAAAGTTGTAATGTATGTAGTACAGTTCATATAGCGTCTTGTGCTTGGGTGCGATGAAAACACAGGAGTCACAGGTTTGATATAGAAAAGTCCTGTATTACTTCATACAAGTTAGCAGAAATAGTCACACAGTTTGCAGACACAGAAACAGGAGACACAGCAGGCCAGAGTAATCCAAGCTCAGCAATCACTCTCCAATACAGATTCAGGATCTTCTTCTCTGTTACCGTAAGTCCATGCAAACGTGGGTCTTTCAAAGAGCAGGGTTCAGAGTCCACAAGTGCTTCAGAGTTCCTCAGTAGGAATAGCTGGAGTACAAGGTCCAAGGCTTACAGGAGTCAAGTCACAGGTTCACTGCAGGCTAGATTCTGAAGCACTGATTGCTCAGCTGTGGCTGCTTAAGAAGCAAAGGAGAGAATCAGGGCGGGAACATGCAAGCTGGAAACTCCATTTTGACTGAGGGCAAGATAGCTGCAGCAAGACAGAAAGTAAAATGGCTGACGAACAAACTGAGTTTCAGGAATATATACATAGAACCTTACATTACTCCCCCTTAAGGACAACCTCCGGATGACCTCAGACCAGGCTTGTGTGGGTACCTCTGATGAAACTGACGGAGCAAGCGAGGAGCATTAACGTTATTGACCGGTTCCCATGAGTTGTCCTCCACTGGGTAGCCCTGCCATTTAATCAGATATTGTAACTGATTTCTATACAACCTGGAATCTAAAATCCTTTCCACCACAAATTCTTCCTGACCATCGACTAGCACTGGGTCAGGGCAAGGAGAGGAACGTCCAGGAAACGTATTGGGTGTCGCAGCCTTTAGTAGGGATACATGAAAGACAGGGTGGATTCTCATAGTTCTGGGCAGTTGAAGACGACAAGCAACGGCACTTATAATTTTACTGATTTTATAGGGTCCAATGTACTTATGTCCCAACTTAGACGATGGAATCCTTAACTTAAGATTTCTGGTTGACAGCCAGACCAAGTCTCCTACCTTGAAAGCTGGTGCAGGTTTACGAAATTTATCTGCTGCTTTCTTGTACCTTTCTTGAGCCGATTCCAGATTTTCCTTTAGAAGATCCATATTCTTCTGTAAAGACGTGATTCTTTCAGCCACTGCTGGTAAAGGCGTTTCTATGGGAAATCGTGGTAGAATGTTAGGATGATAACCTAGATTAGAGTAAAAAGGAGACTGTTTAGTGGAGGCACTCTGAGAGTTGTTATACGAGAACTCAGCTAATGGAAGTAGATCCACCCAATCATCCTGTAGGTGGCAGATAAAGCAGCGGAGATACTGCTCCAGGGTTTGATTGGTTCGTTCGGTCTGTCCATTAGTCTGGGGATGAAAAGCAGAAGAAAGGTTTACTTTAATGTCCAATGCTGCACAGAAATTTTGCCAAAACCTAGAAGTGAATTGCACCCCTCGATCCGAAATAACCTCATCCGGTACTCCATGTAAGCGAAACACATCTTTAATCATCAAATCTGATGTCTGTTTTGCAGTGGGTAAGCCGACACAAGGGATAAAATGAGCTGCCTTTGTTAGACGGTCAACCACCACTAGAATGGTGTTCTTCCCCTGAGAGGTTGGTAACTCCACAATGAAGTCCATAGAAATGGATCCCCACGGGCGGGACGGGGTGGGAAGAGGCTGTAACAGACCAGTTGGTGAGGAGCGAGGTGTTTTGCATCTTGCACAGACCTCACATGAAGTGACATAATTCAAAACATCCTTCCTGCAAGTGGGCCACCAAAAGAAACGAGAAAGAAATTCCTGTGTCTTTAGAATTCCTCTATGCCCAGCTATCTTGGAATCGTGAATGAGTTGCAATACTCTTAATCTGACTGTTTCAGGAATATACAGACGTTGTCCCTGAATCCACACACCATTCTTAAAGACAAGACTTACGTCCCTTGGGGGTTGTGCCAAAAAGGAATCCGCATGGTATGCTTCCTTGATGTCCTTAAGTAGGTCTTGATTATGAATTACTCCTAGGAATCTAGAGTCAGGAAGAATAGTCTTAGGAGGAGTAATTGGACGTGTCTCTGCTGAGTAAATCCTAGAGAGTGCATCAGCCTTTCCATTGCGCGATCCTGGTCTATAAGAGATGATAAAATTAAATTGGTTTAAGAAAAGATTCCAGCGAGCCTGGCGAGGAGTCAGGCACTTAGCCGACCTGATAAACTCAAGGTTACGATGGTCTGTCAGGACGACTATTTGCTGTGCAGCTCCCTGAAGAAGGTGTCTCCATTCTTTGAAGGCGGCAATAATGGCCAACAACTCTCTATTGCCCACATCGTAGTTCCTCTCAGCCGAAGACAACTGCTGGGAAAAGAAGGCACAGGGATGCAAGACATTCTTCTCCCTGTTCTCTGAGAGAGTATAGCTCCAACGGCACAGTCTGAAGCATCCACCTCTATTATGAAGGCAAGCTCGGGGTTGGGATGTACTAGGATAGGTGCAGTGGTAAATTTATCTTTTAGACGGGAAAATGCTTCCTGGGCTTGGGGAGTCCAGGAAAACCTAGACTCTTTCCGGGTAAGTTGAGTGATAGGTGACACTACCTCAGAGAAATTTCTAATGAAACGTCTATAGAAGTTGGCAAACCCGATGAAGCGCTGTACCTCCTTCACATTTCTAGGACTTGGCCAATCCTTGATGGCTTGGGTTTTGCTTCCATCCATACTAATTCCTTGTGTAGACAGTACATACCCCAGAAATTGAATTTCGGTCCTATGGAATTCACACTTTTCAAGTTTGATGTAAAGATGATTTTGTCTTAGACGTTCCAAGACCATTCTCACATGTCCATGATGTTCCTCTGTGGAGTTAGAAAAAATTAGAATATCATCCAAATAAATTACCACGAATGTATCTAGGAGATCCCTGAAGATGTCATTCACCAAGTGTTGGAAAGTGGCTGGGGCGGGTACTCAGACCAAAAGGCATAACTAGATATTCAAAGTGTCCATAGCGTGACCTGAATGCAGTCTTCCATTCATCCCCAGGTCTAATACGGACTAAGTTATAGGCCCCACGAAGATCTAGTTTAGAAAAAATTTTGGCATGTCGCACTCTCTCCAATAACTCAGGGATTAAAGGCAATGGATAACGGTTTCTAATAGTAACCTTATTGAGTTCCCTATAGTCTACGCATGGTCTCAGAGATCCATCTTTCTTCTTTACAAAGAAGATGGGTGCACCTGCAGGAGATGAAGAGGGGCGTATGAAGCCCTTGGCTAGATTTTCATCTATGTAATCCTTTAAAGCCTTTAGCTCGGGCCCCGCCAGGGGGTAGATCTTACCAAAAGGTATCTCTGCTCCAGGCAATAATTCAATTGGACAATCATATGGACGGTGAGGAGGAAGCTGGTCAGCGTTCTTCTTGTCACATAAATCCACATAGTCCTGGTATACAGCTGGTAGTTCAGGGACTGACATGATTCCTTTAGGAACAGAGCAAGCTGAAACTTTTGGACTCATCTGTTTCTCTGGAAAGTGTAATTCCTTGGTCTCCCAGTTAATGGTAGGATTATGAGCCTGCAGCCATGGTAGCCCTAGAATAATGGGAAAGTGGGGAGAAGAGATAAGCATAAAGGACAGTTTCTCTTGATGATCTTTACCCATAAGAACCCTCAAAGGCTCTGTTTCCTGATCCACTGGTCCAGAGGTCAGCAGGGAGCCATCCACAGTTTCCATCTGTACTGGAGTAGCCTTCTTCACTGAACGTATTCCCTGTTTCAGAGCAAAGGAGACATCCATAAAATTTCCACTTGCCCCTGAGTCGATCATAGCAGAGCTAGACACCCAAGCTGAGTCAACCCAGAGTTTGATGGAAAGAAAGCAATGAGAATTGTTTTTCTTACAACTCAGCTGGGACACCGCTGAGGAAACTTGAAAAATGGCAGCGTTTACACAGTCAACGTCCTCAGAGGTAACGGAGTTTAAGTCCGAGAAATCAAGATCTGTTGCTGCAGATCTCTCTGGAGCCTGAGGCTCGGACCTGACAGATCCCCTCTCGCAACACTCACAATGAATGAGTGCTGCAGTAGTCTTACGAGAACGGCTGGGGCAGTTTATAATGAAGTGCCCTGACTTACCACAATAGAAACATAGATTCTCCTTAAAACGATGTTCCTTGCGTGCATCACTAACCCGTCGTTGTAAAGAGTCTACCTGCATGGGTTCAGGTTCAGGTTCCCGTGTAATCCTACTCAAAGGTTCCTTAGCTGGAGAGGAAGGTAGGAAAAGGTTAGTACGATTGCTTTCGAACCATCTCTCTTGCCTGCGTTCAGTCAGACGAGTATCAATACGGATGCAGTAGTTAATAAAGTCACCTAACGCAGTGGGAGGGTCGGCACGAGCAAGTTCATCCTTAATCAGTGGAGATAACCCCTTTCGAAAAATAGATTTTTTAGCGGAACTGTCCCAGGTGGTATCAAGGGCCCATCTCCTGAAATCCAAGGCATATTCAGCTACCGAGTGCTTACCTTGGCGCAAAGCTAACATGGCTGCTTCAGCTGTTGCACCTTGATTGGGGTCATCAAACACCTGCCCCATGGCTGAAATAAAAGCATCAAGGTGATTCAAACAATCATCCTCAGTCTCAATCAGAGGGTTTGCCCACATTAAAGCCTTGTTGGTAAGCAACATAATTATAGTAAGCACCTTAGATCGTTCAGTGGGAAATTGTGAAGCATGTGCAGAAAAAAAAAGATTGCATTGATTAATAAATCCCCTGAATTTCTCACGTTCACCGCCAAAACGAAAAGGGGGCAACTTGGGAATCCCAGCACTCGGGGCTACGGCAGGAGCCTGGACTCGCCCCTCTAGAACCTCAATCCTGGCTCGCAAATCCTGGGTAGTCTGTCCAACCACTTGCAAATTGTGATTATTGAGGTCCTGTAGATTTGTAAAACGGGTCTTTATATTCTGCAAATCTGCAAGGATATTATCAGTCACTCCGCAAAGTTCCTTTATGCGGGCCTCCATTTTCCAGATCTTTTAAGACAGGATTACTGGAAGAAGAGGAGAGAAAAAAAACAATAGTGTTCACCTGTGGCAACACTGCAGAGAGAAAAAAAAATTAAGGGAACTGCTCACCTGGAATGGTTGTGAGAAGTCACAACCACTATCATCACAGAAAGTTTCAACCAGACATCTGATATCCAGAGTTACAGCAGACAAAAAAGAGAAAAGAAAGGAAAAAAAAACAAAACAATAGTGTTTACCTGTGGTAACACTGCAAAAAGAAAAAACTTAAGGGAATTGCTCACCTGGAATGGTTGTGAGAAGTCACAACCACTGTCATCACAGAAAGTACAACCGGACGTCTGATATCCACAGTACAGCAGACACAGCCTTCCAGACCCAGCAGACACTAACGTTTTGGCTTCAGAATCTTGTAATGTATGTAGTACAGTTCATATAGCGTCTTGTGCTTGGGTGCGATGAAAACACAGGAGTCACAGGTTTGATATAGAAAAGTCCTGTATTACTTCATACAAGTTAGCAGAAATAGTCACACAGTTTGCAGACACAGAAACAGGAGACACAGCAGGCCAGAGTAATCCAAGCTCAGCAATCACTCTCCAATACAGATTCAGGATCTTCTTCTCTGTTACCGTAAGTCCATGCAAACGTGGGTCTTTCAAAGAGCAGGGTTCAGAGTCCACAAGTGCTTCAGAGTTCCTCAGTAGGAATAGCTGGAGTACAAGGTCCAAGGCTTACAGGAGTCAAGTCACAGGTTCACTGCAGGCTAGATTCTGAAGCACTGATTGCTCAGCTGTGGCTGCTTAAGAAGCAAAGGAGAGAATCAGGGCGGGAACATGCAAGCTGGAAACTCCATTTTGACTGAGGGAAAGATAGCTGCAGCAAGACAGAAAGTAAAATGGCTGACGAACAAACTGAGTTTCAGGAATATATACATAGAACCTTACAAAAGTACTCAAGGTCTGTCTGATAGAGGATTAACCCCTGAGGCCCTGCTACAGAGCTCAAATAAATCAGCCTAAGAAATCACAAGGGGATTACCTCAGAGACTACACACAATACAGGACCTAGAGGACAGTTAATATTGTCTTTATTAACCCTTTGGCAGCAGTGTAACCTGGTGAAGTCCTCACTCAGTGACACATTAATCTGTTTACAACTTAGAGGATTATATTTGTCCTCTCTGACTTTCAAGGTTACTTAACCTCTATAAATAAAGGTAAACAGCAAGAGACTAATATTCTATACGCTCCATATAGGAGTTACATGCTACATAGCAGATTCTAATGTAACGTTTCTTAACTGAGACATCACCGCCTTCTATCCTCTCACCAATGTCGCTGAGTATGGATAAATTTGTGGGCAAACAAACTAAAGGAGGCCGTGCCTCTTCTCGAAACCAACAAGGCTCATCCTCGCCTAAATCTACCTCTGATACCAGTAGCGAGACTTCTCATTCAATAGCGGATGCCATCATGGAACGCCTTATGCCCGAAATAAACTCTAGATTTGCCACTCTTCAAACCTCAATAGACTCTATAATATCACAAGTTAATAGTCAGGGCACTCGCCTGGATGAGGCTGAACAACGTATCTCCGATCTGGAGGATGTTACCAAGGAAATAGCAGAACGTCTAGAGGGAAAAGAGAAAGTCGTCACAGAGCTTCAATCCAAAGTGGACGACTTAGAAAACTATCTAGACGAAATAACTTGAAACTGATAGGACTACCTGAGTCCATACATCCCTCTGAATTGCTAAAACTAACATCTGAGTGGCTGCCAGGAGCCTTGGACATTCAACTAACATCCGGTTCAATGGCACACAGAATAGGCCCGCAGAGGGGAAAAGACAATGACAGACCCAGACCGGTGATATTCAAGGTCCTTGACTTTCAAGACAAAATTTGTCTACTCACTGCTTACAGGAAGAAAGTGCACTATCCTACGAAGGGCACAAAGTTCTGATGTTTCAGGACTATTCGGCCATGGTGACGACCAGACGCAGGGCCTTCAACCCGGTGTGTAAGTTGCTGGCTGACAAAAACATTAGGTTCGGCCTACAATATCCAGCGATACTTTGCTTCAATCTATCTGGAAAAAACTGGGCTTTCGACGACCCGGTGAAGGCTCTGGAGGTTGTCCGGGATACTTCCCAGCCACCATGAGCAAGATCCAGAGTGGCTTACTCAGTGACAATACCATGAATCACATAAGGTGATGTCAACTGACATCTGTTTGTTATGTTGTTGTTTTTTGCTGTATTTTTACCTCTGCGTCTAATGTTGGGATGCGGGTTTAAGGGAAATGTTGAATATGGCACACAGTTACAAATTTTGTGGGAGGGGGAGGTTTTTTGGGGTGAGGGTCTCTGCATTCGACTTCAGGTAATCAATAATCCAGGGATTGTAATGCCAACTCGCTGGGATGGGCAGGGATCCTATTATTATGTAACGGTTATATCTTATCATATTTCCCGCACTGGAGTGGGTTAATGGTAGATATCAACAGGCAAAAAATGTCCGCTATGACATCTCTACTTTGGTGTTCCTGGAATGTCAATGGCCTAAATTCTCCGGTCAAGAGGAAAACATTTTTAAATTATCTGCATCGAGAAAATTTTCATACTGTACTTTTGCAGGAGACACACTGGGTGAAGGGCAACCATCCGGTGTTTTCTAGCAAAAAATTTATGTTATGTGCAGAAGCTTCTTTTACTAAAAAACAGAGGGGTGTCGCTCTTATGATAAACAGGAATATTGACCATGAGATAGTGGATGTGTTAGAAGATCCTTCAGGGAGGTTTGTCTGCGTTACGCTGGTTATAGAGGGGACAACCTACAGTGTAATTAATATTTATGTGCCAAATTCGTCGGATCCATTCTTTCGGGCTAATGTGCTAAAACAAATCGCTGGTTGGGACACCTCCCATATGATTGTGGGTGGCGATTTTAATGAGGTGCATGACATCGAGATGGATAGATCTAATTCTCAATCTCCTCATATACCTACGCAGGGGAGACTAATACATTCTTTTTTAGATCACTTGGGATTGTTGGATGTCTGGAGAGTGCAACACCCTGTTGAGAGAGATTACTCTCACTATTCACATGTTCATAATTCCCATGCTAGAATTGACTACTGGTTGTTGGGTCCCTCACTCATGCCAAGAACCACACATACCAAAATTCTGGATGTGCACATCTCAGATCATGCACCGATAACGTTCAGCCTAAAACTAACTAACCCAATCTATTTTCATAGGAAATGGAGGTTCCCGTCATACCTATATCACTCAGATGATTTAAAAAATTCATACAATTCTCATGGGATACGTACAAATCTGATAACCAAATACATTGTGAAACACCAATTCTTTTCTGGGATACCTCTAAAGCAGTGTTGAGAGGGCAAATAATCGCGTATATATGTCATAAAAAAAAACATTTGCAGGAGCGGACCCTGGCAGCGCAGAGGGCTTTAACTTTAGCACATAAAAACTTTAAACTTAATAATTCACCCCTCACAAAAAAACAATATATCGAGGCAAAGGAATCGGCGGATGTGTGGAGCCCAGCTGTGACTGAAGTCACATCTTCCAGAGGGGTGCACTGACAGAAGATCCCACTAGAGGTCATTAATACACACACACATGCAGCTTACCTAAAAAGACCATTAGAGGGAGCTGTGATAGACGTATAAAAACCAGTTTTAGTTTCAGTTTGCCTCAGAAGAGAAAGGAAAGAGAGAAGAAAGAGAAGGGAAGAGAAAGAGGAGAGATCAGACAGAGACAGATCTCGGATCTCCTTAAGACACCAGAGGAGAGAAGTGCAGAGCTGTTCAGTCAGTTCAATTTGAGTAAGTGGAGGCTAGTACGGGTGAGAAGGAATCACTTTAGCCTAGTCAGAGCTGATCTGAAGTATAGCTCAGTGGAAAGCGTGCCGACGCTTATAGAGCGGCGAAGAGGCAGCTCACTAACTGCCAGCGTGTGTGATAATAGGAGGACCTAGATAGGTCGAAGGCGAGTGGAAGTTAATGAGACCGAGGAGCCTTAATAGCTCATCTCAGCAAGTAAACCCGGACGCCGGAGTCCGAGCCTACAGGGATCTCCACGACCCATTAGGAGAACACCGGAGTTCCTGGAGGACTACAAGTCCAGGAGTACCACCGAGCTGATACGTAGCAGGATCAGGAGGACGGAGTCCGGCTCGGCCGGGCCATCAATGACCCTGTCCTTTCAGAGAGAAGATCCAATAACAAAGTCAGCCAGGTACAAGACAGAGGCTAAGCTAGGCCCAGCTACATGCAGGCCAGAACTTATTACAAAAAGGCAGAAAACAGGAGGCCACACACCTATCAAGTGGAGGAATCTGGATGTGCACCCTTCACCCTACAGTGCTCCGGGACATACCTGCCAACAACATCAGTAAAGGTATGGAAAGAGACTGAATTGTGTGTGACTGACTTATTCTGCAACACCATTGACTTTGAGGGAACAGTCTCACCTGTGGGGGACTTAACATCAAGCTGCCTAATAACATCCCCTCAGAAGATTAACACTGCAGCGCTGGTCTATCTGATCAGATACCACAGGTGGCGTCACGAACTAATCTTTATAATCCCTGTAAATATCCCCCATTGCATGACCCCCAGGGTCACGGACCGAGCTCTGCTGCCAGTGACATTCCCATAGACTTCCATGGGCTCGGTGCCGAGTGTCCCATAGCCCTGGTACCCACATGTGGTGCGCGTCATCTAACTTGGCGTCACGAACAGGATCCGAAGCTTACAATCTGTGAGTCCTGTGTTGCCTATTGGATTGTTTTGTGCAAAAAGACTGTGCTTTGTATGTGGTGAAGATTCCCGCTATTTGTCCGCCATTTCCCGCCATTTACAGCGCCACGGCGCGAAAAATAGTGGGCGTACCTGAAAAAGAGCGCTAAGTCTTGAACACGCCCCCAACGCTGACGCGGCGGCAGGTCCTGTGGAGAGCTTCAGTGAACGCTCTGACGTCAGAGCGCCAGCGACACAGGTCCTTTCTCCACCGCTGTGCCTGCAGAGCTGCAGCCTTAGAGAAGGTAGGCCACGATTAACTAAGGGGGGGCGCAGACATGTCCCAGCCAGCCGACAGCGCGGTTCAGGCCGATGGCCCCAATGACCTACCACTTGGCGCTGCAGCGCAGGATAGAGATGCAGATCCCTCACCCGGTCCTGTGGCCCCCATAGTACCGTTAACACTGCCTTACATGCCTGGAGCGAAGTGGCTCCCTCAGTACTGCGGCGAGCCAGACACCCTGTCAGGGTTCAAGCGGAAAATATGCAGTATAATGGACATGTACCCTATGACAGAAAAGCAAAGAGCTGCAGTGGTAGTGGGACAGTTAACTGGTGCTGCTGAAAGGGAGGTAGAGACTTGGACAGCTGCAGATCAAGAATCAGTGCTTGCAATCTTCTTAAAGCTACAGACTATCTTTGAGGACCGCACTGAAACAGATCTCCGGATGAGTTTCTATCAATGCTCCAGAAACCAGATGATAGCATTAGAGACTATGCTTGCTGGCTGCAAGGGGCCCTGCGAACTCTTAAAGAAGTAAACCCTATAAGTGTTACCAACGAAAATCAAATGTTAAAGGAACAATTTGTACGGGGACTGAGGTCCCAAGCGGAAAGCAGGACTGTGCACTGATGGTCCTTGGATCATCCGGATGCTACCTTTGACGCCCTTAAGGATATGGCCATAAAAGGACTGCGACCTCTGGAAACACCCGGGATGGCAACCCAGTGTCACCCAAGTGAAGCCACTCCAAAGTCAGCAGCATTCCCCTTTTTCCCGCTGGCTGCGGAAGCCAAAACGCAGGTAGCGCCCCCTACTGAGCTGGACTATTTGCGCTCAGAAGTGCGTCAGTTGACCAAAAACCTGGCCACTGTAATGAGTGCCCTGCAACTGCCGAGGGAGGAAGAAGGAAAGATCCTGCTAGCTGATTGCCCAGAGGATGTCCCTTGGATGCGCCGAGGAAAGGGAGGACGTCGCCCCACCTGAGGACAACGCCACCTCCAGGAAGGACCCGCAACCAGCATCATCCTCGCCGAGAGCTCATCTGCTATCGCTGCCACAGAGAAGGTCACCCAGCACGTCAGTGTCCTTTAAACGAGCAAATCCTGGGTCCAAGGGCCAACACCCAGGAATAGACTCCTCAGGCCCTCAGACTGGAACCGCAGGTTTGTGGGAGAAAGACCATACCTGTCCATCATACTGGACGGGATTGCAATCCCTGCCCTGCTGGACACTGGATCTCAGGTAACCATCATACCTGATGTTCTCTACAATAAGTACTGGTCCAGTGACAGTCTCCAACCCCCAAACCCTGACTTTGCCGTGTATGCCTCTAATGGCCTCCCTCTTGAGTTACGGGGAGCTAAAGATGTAGACGTAAAAGTGGGGAGAGTGGAGCTAAAGAATCAGGGACTTCTTGTAGTAAAGACTGTTAATGAAGAAAATGGGTTGAATGTGGTCTTAGGCACTAACATTATTAGTAACTGTTTGGAGGAGGTTGTGTTTTTACTCCAACAGCTCGCCGAAATTGCCAGACCGAGGCAAAAGGGAGAGATCCGGAGGGAGATCCGAACCCTGATGTGCCAGCAGCAAGTGAAACTGACCGGTGGTGAGATTGGTAATGTACGGGTGACAGACCCGAATCCCATTGTGATACCCCCAATGAGTGAAATGCTTATTTGGTGTAGAGCAGCAATAGGTCTGAAAGGACGGAACTACCAAGCAGTAGTAGAGCCCCATTGTTCAGAGCACAGACCTACACTCTTAACCGCCCGAGGGGTAGTGGAGGTACACAATGGGAGGGTGCCAGTGCGTCTTCTCAACTGGGGAGAGGATGAAGTCAAACTACCACGTTATGCCACTGTTGCTAAGTTACATGCTTTGGACAATAACTCCATTCACCCGACGGAGCCCTTAACCTCCCCGCAACAAGTGGAGGATAACGGTCCGACCACCCAGGTGGAGGATTGGTGTCGACAGCTCCATGTTGGGACAGACACCACTCCAGCCCACCAGAAACAAGGAGTATACCGAGTGGTTCAGGAGTATACCCAGGTATTCAGCAAACACCCACTCGACTTTGGGACAATAAAAGGGGTTCAACATCACATCCCCACAGGCAATCATCCTCCCATCAAAGAACGGTACAGGCCTATACCACCAGCGCACTACCAGAAAGCCAAAGAGATGTTGCGTGATATGAAGGAGCAGGGGTGATAAGGGATAGTTGTAGTCCCTGGGCAGCACCTCTAGTCTTAGTCAGGAAAAAGGATGGAAGCATGCGAATGTGTGTAGATTACAGACAGGTAAATCGCATTACACATAAAGACGCATACCCTTTACCACGCATTGAGGAATCCTTAGCTGCACTAAAGACTGCTAACTATTTTTCCACCCTTGACCTCACTAGTGGGTACTGGCAAGTAGCTGTGGCTGAGGAGGATCGGGAGAAAACGGCTTTCACCACCCGATGGGACTCTGTGAGTTTGACACGATGCCATTTGGACTCAGCAGTGCCCCTGGAACGCTCCAGAGAGTGATGGAGAGCTGCCTGGGACATCTCAACTTTGAAACTGTGTTGCTGTACCTGGACGACGTCATAGTGTACTCCAAAATGTATGAAGATCACTTGAAGCACCTGGCGGAGGTATTCGAGTCACTGTTCAAATATGGGATGAAACTGAAGCCTTCAAAATGCCATCTGCTCAAACAGAAGGTACAGTATCTGGGACATATTGTCAGCTCAGAAGGAGTAGCGCCAGACCCTGAAAAGATCACCGCCATCCAGAAATGGCCGGAGCCGAAAAATCTCAAGGAGGTGCGACAGTTCCTGGGACTGACAGGATACTACCGGAGGTTTGTGAAGGATTACACCAAGAAAGCAGCGCCTCTGCAAGACCTCCTGGTGGGACAGTCCCTCAAGAGCAGAAATTCTCCATTCCATTGGGGTAAAGAACAGGCAGAAGCATTTAAGGAAATGAAGGAGATCCTGACAGGCGATGAGATCCTAGCTTACCCTGACTACAGCCAGCCGTTCCTGCTGTATACTGATGCCAGCAATGAAGGATTGGGAGCAGTCCTCAGTCAGAAGCAAAATGGCCTGGAGAAAGTCATCGCCTATGCTAGCAGGAAGCTCCGCCCGACCGAGAGAAACCCAGAAAACTATAGCAGCTTCAAGTTGGAGTTCCTGGCACTGGTCTGGGCCATCACGGAGAGGTTTAAGCACTACCTAGCCTCCAGTAAGTTCACTGCCTTCACTGATAACAACCCCTTGACGCATCTTGAAACAGCTAAGCTGGGAGCCATGGAACAATGATGGATGGCTCGACTGTCAAACTACCAATTCACAATCAAGTACCGAGCAGGCCGTAAGAATGCCAATGCTGATGCCTTATCCAGGATGCCTCATGAATCGGACACAGAAGAGGAAGTGGATGATCTGGAAGAGATTGAACTACCTGCCTTTCACAGGAATGGGATAATCCATGAGCAACACGCCAGCAGGAAGCCGCGTGACAAGACGTTAAATCCTTTACCTCACCACAGTTGGAAGGAGACTCAGGACAGCGATCCCGTTGTCAGCCGTATCAAGGAGCTGATAACTCAGGAAGGTTCCTCCTTGGAGAAGGATGCGCCTGAACAAGCTAAGCAGCTGTGGAATGAGAGAAGCCGGTTGTTCATCTACCGTGAGAGGCTGTGCAGGAGATACGTCAACCCAGGACCCATGAAATGGTTTGGCAGATAGTAGTTCCCAGAGCAGACATTCAGATGGTGTTAGAAGCTTACCACGATCAAGCGGGACACTTTGGCTGGAAGAAGCTGGAGACCCTGTTGAAGTGTCGTTTCTACTGGGTGGGAATGCGCAGTTCCATTGAGAGATGGTGCCAGAAATGTGGACCCTGTGGCCTCAGAAGAAAAGACTACAGCAGCCAAAAGGCACCCTGCAACCCATCAAGACGACTCGTCCCTTGGAGATTGTGGCCCTGGACCATGTCAAGTTGTCACCCAGCCGGTCAGGATACTCCTATGCCCTGACTATGGTGGATCACTACTCCAGGTCCCTGGTGGTCGCCCCTGTCAAAGATCTGACGGCAGAAACAGCAGCAAAGACGTTTCAAGCGTATTTCTGCAGACCACACGGATATCCTGAGCAGGTGCTAACTGACCAAGGCCCAGCCTTCAAGGCCGAATTGTTCAAAGAGTTCTGTCACCTGTACGGGTGTAAGAAAATAAGAACCACACCGTACCACCCCCAAACCAATGGTCTCTGTGAGAAGATGAATCACATCGTCATTGACCTGCTGAAGACTATACTACTCGAGGAGAGGAATCGGTGGCCAGACCTACTACCTGATCTACATAGTAACATAGTAACATAGTTATTAAGGTTGAAGGAAGACTTTAAGTCCATCTAGTTCAACCCATATCCTATCCTAACCTGCCCTAACATGTTGATCCAGAGGAAGGCAAAAAAAACCCAAGTGGCAAACAGTAGATTTGTACAATCACATACCTGTAAGTTCCACCAATTGCACCCCAGCTTATCTAATGCAGGCAAGACCAGGAAAGCTGCCCATGGATCTGGAGCTTGGTGTGGTAGAACCAGATGCAGATGTGACTACTGAGGACTGGGACACCCACAGACAGGAACAGTACAGAAAAGTACAGGCTTGTGTTGAAGATAGTCTCAATCGAGTAAGGTTAAACAAGAAAACCGCTACAACAAAAGTGTGCCAGCTGAACCTTTCGCACCTGGTCAAGTTGTACTAAAAAGAAAAAGGAGGATACACAAACTCGACGATCAATGGGAAAGAGAGCCCTACATCGTACAGAATTCAAGGTTCGACAACAAGAAAACGTGCATAATAAGCAAGGATGGAGGAAAAACGACTGCAACTGTGTCTAGAGACCACCTGAAGTTGTGTCCGGACCCATTAAAGCTTCGTGAGGAAGAACCTGTTGTCAATCAGGAAGAGTGTGATGAAACAGTTATACGTACAGACTTGGGAGATTTCCCCGCTGATTGGCCCAGAATTGGAGACGCTGTGATCATTCCCGTGCTTCAATTTTATCAACCGCAAGAAGAATCTCTACATCCAGTTGCACCAATTGTGCCAGTAGAGCCTCAACCAGTGGAACCCCAAGAAGCGGCACCACAAGAAGCGGAATCCCAAGAAATTGAATCTCAGGAAGAAGAGTCCCCTGGCGAAATGGAACCATATCGCCCAGTCGCTGACATGCTTGCCATGACATGCTTGCCAGATCCCTAGAGAGGTGGAGGCAGATTTATAGTTTGCCAGTACGTAGGACAGACAAGGTAACTGACACCTCACCTACCACTACACCACGTAGGTCAGTACGTATGACAAAGGGGCAATTACCTGTTAGGTACAGAGAGTAGGACCTAACCCATGTACATAATTACCAAGAACCAATGTACATAAATGTATATATTTTTGGTTATACTATGTTGTATCATACCATTATTTATTAACCTGTTTTCCCTTATAATTTTGGAACAAGAGGAATGGACATTATTTCTACTTGTTTCCTCCATCCCTATTTGAGCATCCTTTCCGAAAGAGACTGGGACTTTTAAGGTTGCTCAATTCCTCAACCCTTCATTATGCTAATGTATATAGTTATTTGTTTATCGTTATGTAACCGTTCAAAAGTGCCTTACCTCCTGCAAAGGAAGAATTGTTTTTGATATGTTATTGTTATTTGTTATTTGTTTTTGTATTTCAGCCCCGGAGTGCTGAGTTCTACTAGGGGGGAATGTGGAGCCCAGCTGTGACTGAAGCCACATCTTCCAGAGGGGTGCACTGACAGAAGATCCCACTAGAGGTCATTAATACACACACACATGCAGCTTACCTAAAAAGACCATTAGAGGGAGCTGTGATAGACGTATAAAAACCAGTTTTATTTTCAGTTTGCCTCAGAAGAGAAAGGAAGAGAAAGGAAGAGAAGAAAGAGAAGGGAAGAGAAAGAGGAGAGATCAGACAGAGACAGATCTCGGATATCCTTAAGACACCAGAGGAGAGAAGTGCAGAGCTGTTCAGTCAGTTCAATTTGAGTAAGTGGAGGCTAGTACGGGTGAGAAGGAATCACTTTAGCCTAGTCAGAGCTGATCTGAAGTATAGCTCAGTGGAAAGCGTGCCGACGCTTAGAGAGCGGCGAAGAGGCAGCTCACTAACTGCCAGAGTGTGTGATAATAGGAGGACCTAGATAGGTCGAAGGCGAGTGGAAGTTAATGAGACCGAGGAGCCTTAATAGCTCATCTCAGCAAGTTAACCCGGACGCCGGGGTCCGAGCCTACAGAGATCTCCACGACCCATTAGGAGAACACCGGAGTTCCTGGAGGACTACAAGTCCCAGGAGTACCACCGAGCTGATACGTAGCAGGATCAGGAGGACGGAGTCCGGCTCGGCCGGGCCATCAATGACCCTGTCCTTTCAGAGAGAAGATCCAATAACAAAGTCAGCCAGGTACAAGACAGAGGCTAAGCTAGGCCCAGCTACATGCAGGCCAGAACTTATTACAAAAAGGCAGAAAACAGGAGGCCACACACCTATCAAGTGGAGGAATCTGGATGTGCACCCTTCACCCTACAGTGCTCCGGGACATACCTGCCAACAACATCAGTAAAGGTATGGAAAGAGACTGAATTGTGTGTGTGTAAGGTTCTTTGTCTCTGTTGACATGTTCCTTGAAACTCAGTTTTCCGTCGGCCATTTTGCTTTCTGTCTTTCTGCAGCTCTTGCCCTCAGTTAATATGGAGTTTCCAGTTTTCATGTTCCCGCCCTGATTCTTCCCTCTTGCTTCTTAGGCAGCCTCAGCTGAACAATCAGTGCTCCTGAATCAAGCCTCAGTCAGTCTGTGACCTGACTCCTGGAAGCCTTGGACTTGTACTCCAGCTATTCCCTACTGAGGAACCTTGGAACACGTTTGGACTCTGGAAACCTGCTGTTTGGTGAATCCATGTTTGCAGAGGAATTACGGTACAGAGAAGAGATCCTGAACCTGCTTTGGAGATTTATTGTAGTGCTTGAAGTTACTCTGGCCTGCTGTGTCTCCTGTCGCTGTTCCTGCAAACTGTGTGAACTTTTCAGCATGCTTGTATGAAGTAATACAAGTCATTTCATTTCAACCTATGTCTCCTGTGTTTTCCTCGCACCCAAGCACAAGACGCTATAGGAACTGTACACTATACATGACAAGATTCAGGAGCCAATGTTTAGTGTCTGCTGGGTCTGGGAAAGCCGTGTCTGCTGTGACTGTGGATATCAGATGTCCGTTTAATACCTTATGTGATGACAGTGGTTGTGACTTCTCACAACCATTCCAGGTGAGCACATTCCCTTAAAATTTTACTCTGGAGTGTTACCACAGGTAAACACTATTGTTTTTTTTTTTCCTTTCCTCTTCTCCTTCCAGCACCTCTGCCTTAAAAGATCTGGAAGATGGAGGCCCGCATAAAGGAACTTTGCGGAGTGACTGATACAATCCTTTCAGATGTACAGACTTTAAAAACCCGTTTTGCAAGCCTACAGGACCTCACTAATCATAATTTGCAAGTGTTTGGACAGACTACCCAGGAATTGCGAGCCAGGATTGAGGCTCTAGAGGAACGAGCCCAGGCTCCTGCCATAACCCCAAGTTCTGGGATCCCCAAATTACCTCCTTTTCGTTTTGGCGGTGAACGTGAGAAATTCAGGGGATTTATTAATCAATGCAATTTATTTTTCTCTGCACATGCTTCACAATTTCCCACTGAACGATCCAAAGTGCTTACTATAATCATGTTGCTTACCAATAAGGCTTTGATGTGGGCAAACCCTCTGATTGAGACTGAGGATGATTGTTTGAATCACCTTGATGCTTTTATTTCAGCCATGGGGCAGGTGTTTGATGACCCCAATCGAGGTGCAACAGCTGAAGCAGCCATGTTAACTTTGCGCCAAGGTAAGCGTTCAGTAGCCGAATATGCCCTGGATTTCAGGAGATGGGCTCTTGATACCACTTGGGACACTTCCGCTAAAAAATCTATTTTTCGGAAAGGGTTGTCTCCACTGATTAAGGATGAACTTGCTCGTGCCGACCCTCCCACTGCGTTAGGTGACTTTATTAACTATTGTATCCGTATTGATGCTCGTCTGACTGAACGCAGACAAGAGAGATGGTTCGAAAATAATCGCACTAACCTTTTACTACCTCCCTCCTCAGCTAAGGAACCTTTGAGTAGGATCACAAGGGAACCAGAACCTGAACCCATGCAGGTGGACTCTTTACAAAGACAGGTTAGTGATGCACGCAAAGAACATCGTATAAAGGAAAATCTATGTTTCTACTGTGGTAAGTCAGGGCACTTCATTATAAACTGCCCCAGCCGTTCTCGTAAGACTACTGCAGCAGTCATTCACTGTGAGTGTTGCGAGAGGAGCTCTGTCATGTCCGAGCCTCAGGCTCCAGAGAGATCTGCTGCAAGAGATCTTGATTTCTCGGACTTAAACTCTGTTAGTTCTGGGGACGATGACGGTATAAACGCTGCAATTTTTCAAGTTTCCTCAGCGGTGTCCCAGCTGAGTTGTAAAAGAAACAATTCTCATTGCTTCCTTTCCATCAAACTCTGGGTTGACTCAGTTTGGGTGTCTAGCTCTGCTATGATCGACTCAGGAGCAAGTGGAAATTTTATGGATATCTCCTTTGCTCTGAAACAGGGGATACGTTCAGTGAAGAAGGCTACTCCAGTACAGATGGAGACTGTGGATGGCTCTCTACTGACTTCTGGACCAGTGGATCAAGAAACAAGCCTTTGAGGGTCCTTATGGGTAAAGATCATCAGGAGAAAATGTCTTTTTTGCTTATCTCTTCTCCCCACTTTCCCATCATTCTAGGGCTACCATGGCTGCAGGCGCAGAATCCTACGATTAACTGGGAGACCAAGGAATTACACTTTCCGGAGAAACAGATGAGTCAAGGAGTTTCAGCTTGCTCTGTTCCTAAAGGAACCATGTCAGTCCCTGAACTACCAGCTGTATACCAGGACTATGACGATTTATGTGACAAGAAGAACGCTGATCAGCTTCCTCCTCACCGTCCATATGATTGTCCAATTGAATTAATACCCGGAGCCGAGATACCTTTTGGTAAGATCTACCCCCTAGCGGGGCCCGAGCTAAAAGCTTTGAAGGATTATATAGACGAAAATTTAGCCAAGGGCTTAATACGCCCCTCTTCATCTCCCGCAGGTGCACCCATCTTCTTTGTGAAGAAGAAAGATGGATCTCTGAGACCCTGCATAGACTATAGGGAACTCAATAAGGTTACTATTAGAAACCGTTATCCATTGCCTTTAATCCCTGAGTTGTTGGAGAGAGTGCGGCATGCCAAAATTTTCTCTAAACTGGATCTCCGTGGGGCCTATAACTTGGTCCGTATCAGACCTGGGATGAATGGAAGACTGCTTTCAGGTCACGCTATGGACACTTTGAATATCTAGTTATGCCTTTTGCTCTGAGTACCGCCCCAGCCACTTTCCAACACTTCGTGAATGATATCTTCAGGGATCTCCTAGATACATTTGTGGTGATTTATCTGGATGATATTCTAATTTTTTCTAACTCCACAGAGGAACATCATGGACATGTGAGAATGGTCTTAGAACGCCTAAGACAAAACCATCTCTACATCAAACTTGAAAAATGTGAATTCCATAGGACCGAAATTCAATTTCTGGGGTATGTACTATCTACGCAAGGGATTAGTATGGATGGAAGCAAGACCCAAGCCATCAAGGATTGGCCAATTCCTAGAAATGTGAAGGAGGTGCAGCGTTTCATCGGGTTTGCCAACTTCTATAGACGTTTCATTAAGAATTTTTCTGAGGTAGTGTCACCTATCACCCAACTTACCCGGAAACAGTCTAGGTTCTCCTGGACCCCGCAAGCTCAGGAAGCATTTTCCTGTTTAAAGGATAAATTTACCACCGCACCTATCTTAGTACATCCCAACCCTGAGCTTGCCTTCATAATAGAGGTGGATGCTTCAGACTGTGCCGTTGGAGCTATACTCTCTCAGAGAACAGGTGAGAAGAATGTCTTGCATCCCTGTGCCTTCTTTTCCCAGCAGTTGTCTTCGGCTGAGAGGAACTACGATGTGGGCAATAGAGAATTGTTGGCCATTATTGCCGCCTTCAAGGAATGGAGACACCTTCTTCAGGGAGCTGCACAGCAAATAGTCGTCCTGACAGACCATCGTAACCTTGAATTTATCAGGTCGGCTAAGTGCCTGACTCCTCGCCAGGCTCGCTGGAATCTTTTCCTAAACCAATTTAATTTTGTATTTCTTATAGACCAGGATCGCGCAATGGAAAGGCTGATGCACTCTCTAGGATTCATTCAGCAGAGACCCGTCCACTTACTCCTCCTAAGACTATTTTCCTGACTCTAGATTCCTGGGAGTGATTCATAATCAAGACCTACTTAAGGACATCAAGGAAGCATACCATGCGGATTCTTTGTTGGCTCAACCCCCAAGGGACGTAAGTCTTGTCTTTAAGAATGGTGTGTGGATTCAGGGACAACGTCTGTATATACCTGAAACAGTCAGATTGAGAGTATTGCAACTCATCCACGATTCCAAGATAGCCGGGCATAGGGGAATTCTAAAGACACAAGAATTTCTTTCTCGTTTCTTTTGGTGGCCCACTTACAGGAAAGATGTCTTAAACTATGTCACTTCATGTGAAGTCTGTGCAAGATGCAAAACACCTCGCTCCTCACCAACTGGTCTGTTGCAACCTCTTCCCACCCCGTCCCGCCCGTGGGGATCCATTTCTATGGACTTCATTGTGGAGTTACCAACCTCTCAAGGGAAGAACACCATTCTAGTGGTGGTTGACCGTCTAACAAAGGCAGCTCATTTTATCCCTTGTGTCGGCTTACCCACTGCAAAACAGACATCAGACTTGATGATTAAGAATGTGTTTCGCTTACATGGAGTACCGGATGAGGTCATTTCGGATCGAGGGGTGCAATTCACTTCAAGGTTTTGGCAAAATTTCTGTGCAGCATTGGACATTAAAGTAAACCTTTCTTCTGCTTTTCATCCCCAGACTAATGGACAACAGAACGAACCAATCAGACCCTGGAGCAGTATCTCCACTGTTTTATCTGCCACCTACAGGATGATTGGGTGGATCTACTTCCACTGGCTGAGTTCTCTTATAACAACTCTCAGAGCGCCTCCACTAAGCAGTCTCCTTTTTACTCCAATCTAGGTTATCATCCTAACATTCTTCCTCGATTTCCCATAGATACGCCCTTGCCGGCAGTGGCTGAAAGAATCACTTCTTTACAAAAGAATATGGATCTTCTAAAGGAAAATCTAGAATTGGCTCAGGAAAGGTACAAGAAAGCAGCAGATAAATTTCATAAACCTGCACCAGCTTTCAAGGTAGGAGATTTGGTCTGGCTGTCAACCAGAAATCTTAAATTAAAGATTCCATCGTCTAAATTGGGACATAAGTACATTGGACCTTATAAGATCAATAAGATTATAAGTGCTGTTGCTTGTCGTCTTCAACTACCCAGAACTATGAGAATCCACCCTGTCTTTCATGTATCCCTACTAAAGGCTGCAACACCCAATACGTTTCCTGGACGTTCTTCTCCTTGCCCTGACCCAGTGCTGGTCGATGGTCAGGAAGAATTTATGGTGGAAAGGATTCTAGATTCCAGGTTGTACAGAAATCAGTTGCAATATTTGATTAAATGGCAGGGCTACCCAGTGGAGGACAACTCATGGGAACCAGTCAATAATGTAAATGCTCCTCGCCTGCTCCGCCAGTTTCATCAGAGGTACCCTGACAAGCCTGGTCTGAGGTCATCCGGAGGTTGTCCCTAAGGGGGGAGTAATGTAAGGTTCTTTGTCTCTGTTGACATGTTCCTTGAAACTCAGTTTTCCGTCGGCCATTTTGCTTTCTGTCTTTCTGCAGCTCTTGCCCTCAGTTAATATGGAGTTTCCAGTTTTCATGTTCCCGCCCTGATTCTTCCCTCTTGCTTCTTAAGCAGCCTCAGCTGAACAATCAGTGCTCCTGAATCAAGCCTCAGTCAGTCTGTGACCTGACTCCTGGAAGCCTTGGACTTGTACTCCAGCTATTCCCTACTGAGGAACCTTGGAACACTTTTGGACTCTGGAAACCTGCTGTTTGGTGAATCCATGTTTGCAGAGGAATTACGGTACAGAGAAGAGATCCTGAACCTGCTTTGGAGATTTATTGTAGTGCTTGAAGTTACTCTGGCCTGCTGTGTCTCCTGTCGCTGTTCCTGCAAACTGTGTGAACTTTTCAGCATGCTTGTATGAAGTAATACAAGTCATTTCATTTCAACCTATGTCTCCTGTGTTTTCCTCGCACCCAAGCACAAGACGCTATAGGAACTGTACACTATACATGACAGTGTGACTGACTTATTCTGCAACACCATTGACTTTGAGGGAACAGTCCCACCTGTGGGGGACTTAACATCAAGCTGCCTAATAACATCCCCTCAGAAGATTAACACTGCAGCGCTGGTCTATCTGATCAGATACCACAGGTGGCGTCACGAACTAATCTTTATAATCCCCTGTAAATATCCCCCATTGCATGACCGCCCAGGGTCACGGACCGAGCTCTGCTGCCAGTGACATTCCCATAGACTTCCATGGGCTTGGTGCCGAGTGTCCCATAGCCCTGGTACCCACATGTGGTGCGCATCAGATGCACTAGCTCATGAATGGGCTACTTATAGTATTGATCTTCAAAAGCACAAATTTTTTAAATGGGGCAACAAACCTGGCAAATTACTTGCATCTCTTACTAGACCATATAGAAAGGCCACAAGGATTCACAAAATTCGGACCAAAGAGGGCAGAGTGTTGACAGAGAATGAGGAGATCGTAGAGGAATTTAGATCATTTTTTGGTTCCCTGTACAAAGCGGAGAAGAGAGAGGGGGACGATATTCTAAACTTTATGCAAACGGAGGTGGCACCTTTACTAACAGAGGAACACAGGGAAATCCTTAATGCTCCTATATCCCCTTCAGAAGTCATCCAAACTATCAGCTCCTTGAAGCTCTCTAAATCTCCTGGCCCTGATGGGTATAGTAATGAATTTTACAAAATATTGGGAGGCAGTATAGGGACACATCTTTGTGAAATCTTTAATCAGTTGGTTCAATCGGGGCAATGAAGCAGACATAATAGTGCTCCCCAAACCGGGCAAAGATCCTTCACTAGTGGAAGGATATAGACCAATCTCGCTTTTAAACTCCAGCTTTAAAATTTTCACTTAAATACTAGCAAATAGAGTGCAAAAAATAATCCACAACCTGATATTACCTCAACAAATTGGGTTTGTCCACGGTAAATCCATAACATACAACATACGGACGGCTTTGGGAGCTATCTCTTATGGAAAATCTCATGGCTGTTTAGAGTCTATTGTGGTCAGCCTGAATGCTGACAAAGCGTTTGACAGTGTTGCATGGGATTACCTCCTTGACATCCTGGAGTTTAGAAACTTTGGTCCATGGTTCTGTGAGGCGATAAAGTTGTTATATAAAAGCCCGGTGTCCAGGTTGGCCATAAATGGTATACTCTCTTCCACATTTGAAATCCAGAGAGGAATGCATCAGGGCTGCCCCTTATCGCCCTTACTTTTTAACCTTGCTTTAGATCAGGGGTCTCAAACTCAATTTACCCGGGGGCCGCTGGAGGTAGAATCTGGGTGAGCCTGGGCCGCATCAGGTTTTCCACAAGAAAAGCTCTTACAAAAACATTCCAATGTTATCAAATGTCCCAATGGGGACAGTGTTGATGATGTATGTATAATGCCTTGGAGTTAATAGCGCAATATCAATGAATAAATATCCTTAATATTATGTTACAATACCAGGATCTGAGGATTTTCTGTTTCGAGGTCAAGAGCTCTCTGATGTGATGTTGCTGCCTGTCTCGCTGTCTTCCTCTTTTGACACTGCAGTGTGGTGGACAAGTAAACATTAACTGGTTAACAGCAAGAAGTCATTCCCCCCCAGCGCTCATTCTCCCCCAGCGCTCATCCTCCCCAGCGCTCATCCTCCCCCAGCGCTCATTCTCCTCCAGCGCTCATTCTCCCCAGCGCTCATCCTCCCCAGCGCTCATCCTCCCCAGCGCTCATTCTCCCCAGCGCTCATTCTCCCCCAGAGCTCATTCTCCCCAGCGCTCATCCTCCCCCAGCGCTTATTCTCCCCCCAGCGCTCATCCTCCCCAGCGCTCATTCCCCCCAGCGCTCATCCTCCCCCAGCGCTCATCCTCCCCCAGCGCTCATCCTCCCCCAGCGCTCATCCTCCCCAGCGCTCATCCTCCCCAGCGCTCATCCTCCCCAGCGCTCATTCTCCCCAGCGCTCATTCTCCCCAGAGCTCATTCTCCCCAGCGCTTATCCTCCCCAGCGCTCATCCTCCCCCAGCGCTCATCCTCCCCAGCGATCATTCTCCCCCAGAGCTCATTCTCCCCCAGAGCTCATTCTCCCCCAGAGCTCATTCTCCTCAGCGCTCATCCTCCCCAGCGCTCATCCTCCCCCAGCGCTCATTCCCCCCCATTGCTTTTTCCCCCATCACTCCCATCATTGCTTTTCCCTCATCACTCCCATCATTGCTTTTCCCCCATCACTCACATCATTGCTTTTGCCCATTGCTTTTCCCCATTATTCCCATCATTGCTTTTCCCCATTACTGCCATCATTGCTTTTCCCCATTACTGCCATCATTGCTTTTCCTCATTACTCCCATCATTGCTTTTCCCCATTACTCCCATCATTGCTTTTCCCAACACTGTTTTCCCCATTGCTTTTCCCCATTACTGCCATCATTGCTTTTCCCCATTACTCCCATCATTGCTTTTCCCAACACTGTTTTCCCCATTGCTTTTTCCCATTACTCCCATCATTGCTTTTCCCATCACTGTTTTCCCCATTGCTTTTCCCCATTACTGCCATCATTGCTTTTCCCCATCGCTCTCCTACACATACACACACATACACCACCACCACCTCTCACCTGTCCACACACACACACAAACACCACCTCTCACCTGTACACACACACACACACACACACACACCTCTCACCTGTCCGCAGCATCACCGCCGGTGCCTGCGCTTCCTTGACAGAGCAGGCCGCTGAATGATGACGTCATCCAGCGGCGCTGCTCTCTGTGTCAGAGACAGGAAGCGCGGGCAGCAGCAGTAGATGAGTTGAGTATGCCCGGCGCCGCCATCTTTCTGTAGTACCGCTCATTAAGCTTATGAATATGGGCGGCACGCCTATGAGAGGAGTGGCGTCCATATTTATGACCTTAATGACCGGGACTACCAGTGACTGGGATTTCACATGCGGTGTTTCTCGCATGTGAGATCCCAGCCGAGGGCCGCAAAATACCGTACCGAGGGCCCATGAGGTGGGGGCCGCAAACTCGTGTCCCGAGGGCCGCAGTTGGCCCGCGGGCTGCGAGTTTGAGACCCCTGCTTTAGATCCTTTACTTAGAACTCTCCAAAACTCTTCAACATACAGGAGCATAGAGGTAGGCTCCACCTCACTCAAAATTGCGGCATTTGCTGACGATATACTCCTATTCATCTCCAATCCCAATGCGGCAATACCAGTTATCATGGAGGCCCTAAATCATTTTGGCAAATGCTCAGGCTTTAAAATAAATTATAATAAATCAGAGGCCCTGGCTCTGTTTGAGCAAGGGAAATTAAATAACTCGACACTTCCTTTCCAATGGAGCACATCATCTATCAAATATTTGGGTGTCCATCTCCCGGCAGATTTGGCGTCCTTATACCACATTAATATTAGACCCCTAATTACGTCCATATTTAACCTTCTAAACTCCTGGAAACACTTTACTTTGTCTTTTTCCGGAAGATGTCATTTAATTAAGATGATAATATTTCCAAAACTATTGTATATTTTCCAAACACTACCTATTTTGTTGACACGTGCTGATGTTAAAACTGTAAACACTGCTTTTAGGAATTTTATTTGGGGAGACAAAAAGCGTACACGCATAGGTCTAATCAAACTACAAGTCCCAAAGGAGGAGGGTGGCATCAATTTCCCAGACATTGCAAAGTACAATCTAGCAGCAAATCTCAGATACACCATTGATTGGTTAAGAGGTAGATCACATTTCGCAAACGTACTTTTAGACCAACAATTAAGTCCCCATGTCTCCTTACCAGCATTACTACATATGGCCAATGACGACCTTATTGCAGACATAAGAAACCACCCCACCTTATGGCAAACTATACAGACGTGGAGGAAATGCAGGAGACGATGTCATTTGAGAAGCGATGTCTCTCCTTTTGTGCCCTTTCTGGGTAACCCGGGCTTTATGGGAGGTAAACCACCCTTATCTTACATTGAGCTGACTGGGCAGGGTTGCATCTTGGCAGCTGACCTATTAGATGATAAATTCTCCATGCTTGCATTTGACATAGCAGCACAACGTTTCCCAACATTTGTAAACAAGCCCTTTTTTTTTCTTCAAGCAAGGAGCTTAACTTTGAAAGGCATAGCTGCTGGGGGTGGAGAAAGAGGGAGGAACGCTTTGGATGGCTTCCTTAGGACCGCCAGGGTGCAGATAGCCTCGACAAGCAGTATTTACACACTGTTGCGTAAGCAATGGTCATGGGAGGGCAAAAAGACAGGTCCAGCACGATGGGTTAATGATATACAGAACATCACAGTCGGGGAAATCTTAGATGCCACTTTGATGCAACGGAAGGTGATCCCCTCCAGTAGTTATGCAGACATGTCTTTATTACTCCTTCATAGAGCTTATATTACCCACACATTAAGTCTAGGATGTCTCCCGGGGCACATTCACATGTTCCAAATGTGGGACAGGAAACACAGACATATTTCATCACATGTGGGGATGCCCCAAAGTGCAAAAATTATGGCAGTCTATCCATGCCGAATTACAGAATCTTGGTGGGATATTGTTTCCTTTGACGCCGCAATGGGCAATATTTAATATTCTAGACAGCTCTCAACACAAATTCCCCAAACATGTTAAGGCCATGTTGATAATATGGGCCTCAGCTACCAGGAAAAGTATCTTGCAGCACTGGCTAAATCCATTGCCACCACCCAAATCTCTCATATACTCCAAAATAATGTATATTTTTCGAATGGACTGGCTAGATACCCTGACAAATAAAGAGAAATTGACTGGGAAATTTTTAAGTACATGGTCATTGTTCATCCCATCTCTGTCTCAGGACACCAGGGACAAATTAAGGACACATTTTGAAAACACCCAGTGGTATCTTCTTCAGAAAATTAGCGGACATAATCCTATTCCTTGAACTTGTTGATTGTTAATCAAATGCAGAGTCGTTTAAGGGGTTTATATGTTGGGGGGATGGGAGAGTTAAGGGAGGAGGGAGTACATTTATGAGTATTATACCTGTCAAATAAGCGTAAAATAAGCTTGATACCTTCAAACCTGTATGACTTAATTTTTGGCAATGCTCTTTAAATCAATATTTTGAGTTTTACGTCTGTCAAATAAGCTTGTTACTTCAAGACTTGTATGATTATCTTTTATTGTAATACTCTTTAAATCAATAAAACATGTTGGAAAAAAAAAACCCCGCTATAAATAGTAAATCAAACCCCCCTTTATCACCCCTTTAGTTAGGGAAAAATAATAAATTGTTAAAAATGTATTTATTCCCATTTTCCCATTAGGGTTAGGGTTAGGGTTGGGGCTAAAGTTAGGGTTAGAGTTGGGGCTAGGGTTAGGGTTGGGATTAGGGTTAGGGGTGTGTTAGGGTTAGGTTTGTGGTTAGGGTTATGATTAGGGTTGGGATTAGGGTTAGGGTGTGTTGGGGTTAGGGTTGGAGTTAGAATTGGGGGGTTTCCACTGTTTAGGCACATCAGGTGCTATCCAAACTTGACATGGTGTCTGATCTCAATTCAAGCCAATTTGGCGTTGAAAAAGTCAACGTTTTTTATTTTTATGGCTCTACGTTATAAACTTCTGTGAAGCACTTGGGGGTTCAAAGTGCTCACACACATCTAGATAAGTTCCTTTGGGGGTCTAGTTTCCAAAATGCTGTCACTTGTGGGGGTTTCCACTGTTTATGCACATCAGGGGCTCTCCAAACGCGACATGACACCCGCAGACCATTCCATCAAAGTCTGCATTACTAAACGTCACTACTTCTATTCCGAGCCCCGACGTGTGCCCAAACAATAGTTTTCTCCCACATGTAGGGTATCAGCGTACTCAGGACAAATTGGAGAACAACTTTTTGGGTCCAATTTCTCCCGTTACCCTTGAGAAAATAAATAATTGGTGACTAAAAGATCATTTTTGTGGGAAAAAAATAGGCTTTTTTATTTTCATGCCCGGGCATTATATATTTGTGTGAAGCGCTTTGGGGTTTAAAGTGCTCACCACAGATCTAGATAAGTTCCTTAGGGGGTCTAGTTTCCAAAATGGGGTCACTTGTGGGGGGTTTCCACTGTTTAGGCACATCAGGGGCTCTGCAAACTGAATATGACACCCATCAAAGTCTGCATTCCAAAATGTCATTACTTACTTTCCAAGCCCTGCTGTGCTCCCAAACAGTATTTCCCCCCACATATGGGATATCAGCGTACTCAGGACCAATTGGACAACTTTTGGGGTCCAATTTCCTTGGGAAAAATCAAAAATTGGGGACTAAATAATCATTTTTGTGGAATTTTTATTTTTCACACCCAGGCATTATAAACTTTAGTGAAACACTTGGGGGTTGAACGTGCTCACAACAGATCTAGATAAGTTCCTTAGGGTTCTAGTTTCCAAAATGGTGTCACTTGTGGGGGGTTTCCACTGTTTAGGCACATCAGGGGCTCTGCAAACTGAATATGACACCCATCAAAGTCTGCATTCCAAAATGTCATTACTTACTTTCCAAGCCCTGCTGTGCTCCCAAACAGTATTTCCCCCCACATATGGATATCAGCGTACTCAGGACCAATTGGACAACTTTTGGGGTCCAATTTCCTTGGGAAAAATCAAAAATTGGGGACTAAATAATCATTTTTGTGGAATTTTTATTTTTCACACCCAGGCATTATAAACTTTAGTGAAACACTTGGGGGTTGAACGTGCTCACAACAGATCTAGATAAGTTCCTTAGGGGTCTAGTTTCCAAAATGGTGTCACTTGTGGGGGGTTTCCACTGTTTAGGCACATCAGGTGCTCTCCAAACACGACATGGCGTCCAGCCAATTCTGCATTGAAAAAGTCAAACTGAGCCCTTTCCCTTCCGAGCTCTGCCATGCACCCAAACAGTGGTTTACCTCCACATATTGGGTACTCAGGACAAATTGCACAATAACTTTTGAGGTCTTGTTACCCTTGGGAAAATAAAAATTGGGGTGAAAAAAAATCATTTTTGTGGAAAAAATATGATTTTTTAATTTTACGACTCTAAGTTATAAACTTGTGTGAAGCACTTGTGGGTTCAAAGTGCTCACCACAGATCTAGATAAGTTCCTTAGGGGGTCTAGTTTCTGAAATGGGGTCACTTGTAGGGGGTTCCCACTGTTTAGGCACATCAGGGGCTATCCAAATGCGACATGGCGTCCAATCTCGATTCCAGCCAATTTTGGTTTGAAAAAGCCAAATGGCGCTCCTTCCCTTCCGATATCTGCCGTGTGCCCAAACAGTGGTTCCCCTCCCACACATGGGGTATCTGCGTACTCAGGACAAATTAGACAACAACTTTTATGGTCCAATTTCTCCTGTTACCCTTGGGAAAATAAAAATTGGTGACTTAAATATCATTTTTGTGGGAAAAAAATAGGATTTTTTTTATTTTTATGCCCGGGCATTATAAACTTGTGTGAAGTACTTGGGGGTTCAAAGTGCTCACCACAGATCTAGATAAGTTCCTTAGGGGGTCTAGTTTCCAAAATGGGGTCATTTGTGGGGGGTTTTCATTGTTTAGGCACATCAGGGACTCTGCAAACTGAACATGACACCAATCAAAGTCAGCATTCCAAAACGCCATTACTTCCTTTCCGAGCCCTGCCGTGCACCCAAACAGTATTTTCCCCCCACACATGGGGTATCAGCGTACTCGGGACAAATTGGGCAACTTTTAGGATCCAATTTCCTTGGGAAAAATCAAAAATTGGGGACTAAAAAAATCATTTTTGTGGAAATTTTTTTTTCACACCCTGGCATTATAAACTTTAGTGAAACACTTGGGGGTTCAAAGTGCTCTCCACAGATCTAGATAAGTTCCTTAGGGGGTCTAGTTTCTAAAATGGTGTCACTTGTTGGGGGTTTCCACTGTTTAGGCACATCAGGGGCTCTCCAAACGCGACATGGCGTCCAATCTCAATTCCAGCCAATTTTGGTTTGAAAAAGTCAAACGGCGCTCCTTCCTTTAAGAGCCCTGCCGTGCGCCCAGAGAGTGGTTTTCCCCCACATATGGGGTATCGGCGTTCTCAGGAGAAATTGTACAACAACTTTTTCTGTCCATTTTCTTCTTTTACCCTTGTTAAAATAAAAAAAATTTTTGTAAATGATTATTTTTGCGACTAAAAAGTTAATGTTCATTTTTTCCTTCCAAGATGCTTCAGCTCCTGTGAAGCACCTGGAGGGTTTTAATAAACTTCTTGAATGTGGTTTTGAGTACCTTGAGGGGTGCAGTTTTTAGAATGGTGTATTTTCTGCCAGTTAGACCCCTCAAAGTGACTTCAAATGTGAGGTGGTCCCTAAAAAAAAATGGTTTTGTATAATTTGTTGTAAAAATGAGAAATCGCTGGTCAACATTTAACCCTTATAACTTCGTAACAAAAACAAATTTTGTTCCAAAATTGTGCTGATGTAAAGTAGACATGTGGGAAATGTTATTTAGTAACTATTTTGTTTGACATATTTCTCTGTTTTAAGGGAATAAAAATTAAAAGTTTGAAAATTGCAAAATTTTCCAAATTTTCGCCATATTTCCATTTCTTTCATAAATAACCACAAGTTATATCGAAGAAATTTTACCATTGTCATGAAGTAAGTTTTCCCAATTTTTCTGACTGACTGACCTTCATTTCTTAAAGTTATGATGGCCACTCGTTTTTCTTTACTTAGCTGCTTTTTTCTTGCCATAATACAAATTCTAACAGTCTACTCAGTTGGACTATCAGCTATGTATCCACCAGACTTCTGCACAACACAACTGATGGTCCCAACCTTTATAAGGCCAGAAATCCCACTTATTAAACCTGACAGGGCACACCTGTGAAGTGAAAACCATTTCCGGTGACTACCTCTTGAAGTTCATCAAGAGAATGCCAAGAGTGTGTGTGTAGCCCTGGTATGTAAGGCACACATAAAATCCTGGAGTCTGCACAGAAAGGTAACAGTTAAAGCTTTACATCATTCATTCACACTTTAGACACACCCTCAGGGTATATAAGCAGCTAATGCTGAGTCTTCCAGGAAGGGAAGTGAAAGATAGTCACTCAGTTAGTTCCTGTCAGCAGTTCAGAAAGTGGAGGCTAGTAAGGGTGAGCCAGTTCATCCTAGCCTAGTCAGAGCTGTTCCTTAACCTGAAGATAGAGACAGTTGGATGGAAAGAAGAGTTAGCAGCAGAAACTTCAGTCGCCTGTCTCAAGGACAGTGAAGTTCAGTTGATGTGTTCCTGAACTAGGAGAATACTGAGAATCTGTCAGCGAGCTCCAAGGAAGAAGTAAGAAAGGATTGACTTGTACTACCATAGGAAGTGTGCAGTGCCTATGTTAAGAGTGGAAAGCAGGGCGAAGGGCACAGTGGAGAAGATAGAAAAGTGCCTTAGGTGGTGAATTACCTGCACTAGTTATCTGGTCACTGGGGACCGAGGAGTTGCTATTGTTTCAGGCATAGTAACGAGAAAACCAGAGACTCGCTGGACTATAAGTCGCAGGAGCAAGCCTTAGTGTCGGTACGTAACCGGAGTCAGGGAGAACAGTCTAGCCTGATCAGCAAATATAGACTTGGGTCTCACCACTGGAAGGCTCCACCACAATGCTGGCCGGGCAGTACAGCTATAGAGTTAGCTGGAGTATTCGGAGTTAACTACGCTTCATGCAAGTTGGACTCACCTACATATTGGAAGTTAAGGAGGCCTCTAACCTGCTCAGCTGTTATCTCGAAGTGCATTCTCCACCCCGACCAGCTCCCCGGGACCTGCCTAAACATCTGACAAGTAAAAGGTATGGAAAGACGCTGGATGGTGTGAGACTGATTCATTTAACTGCACCCTACATCATTAATACCATAGACCCAGAGGGACAGTCCCACCTGTGGGGGACCCAACACCTAGCTGCTATAACATCCCCTCAGAGTTCTATTCAGCAGCGCTGGTCTTAGTGACTAGACAACTACAGGTGGCGTCACAACTGTTATCTACCAAATCCCCTGTAAATAATTCCCCCATCATACGCCTGACCGCCAGGGACACGGAACGAGCCACCGCTGCCAGTGACACAAATCCCATAGACTTTCATGGGCTCGGCTCCGAGTACCCCATATCCCTGGAAACCCACAATTGTGGTGCGTGGTCAGCACATGTGCAAAGTAGTCATCAAAGCAAAAGGTGGCTACTTTGAAGAACCTAGAATATAAGACATAATTTCAATTGTTACACACTTTTTTGTTAAGTATATAATTCCACACGTGTTAATTCATAGTTTTGATGCCTTCAGTGTAAATGTACAATTTTCATGTCCGAGTACCCATATCCCTGGAAACCCACAATTGTGGTGCGTGGTCAGCACATGTGCAAAGTAGTCATCAAAGCAAAAGGTGGCTACTTTGAAGAACCTAGAATATAAGACATAATTTCAATTGTTACACACTTTTTTGTTAAGTATATAATTCCACACGTGTTAATTCATAGTTTTGATGCCTTCAGTGTAAATGTACAATTTTCATAGTCCTGAAAATACATAAAAATCTTTAAATGAGAAGGTGTGTCCAAACTTTTGGTCTGTACTGTATCTCCAGGGAGGGGGCATTCACCCCCCTCCTATCTCACACAGAATTTCTCAAGGAGACAGAGCTGGCAATCTAAGAACCTCCTTGAAATAGAACCACATGTTTAACATAGGGAAGTGAGGAAATTACATATGACTGGGAAGTGACAAAACTAATTAAAATCCCCTTTGGGTCTGGGACTGCTTGTGATGATCAAATAATTAAGGCAGGACATCTATTGTGGAGATAGACATGAAGTCTAGGATTTCTAGATTTAAGAGCCAGAGAAGCAGGAAATCTAACACCTTTAGAAGTATCTCTTGTTCCACTCATAGGAAACTGGATGTCTTCAAATAGTCAGTTTGGTGCTACTTGGAAGTTATGAATATTGGGGTTTGCATAGATCCAATACTGATGGGACATACATTTTTCAACTTCAGGACTAATCGATGAAGACTATGCATATTGTTTAATAACTATGACATATGCCTATGAGCCACAAATCAATAGTGGTCAGATCACTGATAACAGCATGCCATGTTTATATCTATGAAAAGTTAAAATCCCAATCAAAATATGATGGCGATATCGAATGACTGTGATTGCCAGGAATGAAGATATTGGGAATGTCGGGGATATCATAATTTTATGAAATTGAAGCCACATCCCATGACTAGCCCTGTTATGAGTCATCAAGGGAAGGTCTGTGGATGTTAATTTGGTGCTGATAAAAAGACAAGGTAAATTATGATACAGGTTCCATGCATTGAGACACATATCAGTGTATGCATGATCCACGTTCACTGGACGTTTCCAATCGGAGTGCTCTCCTTCTGTAATCTCTGAGCCATCTCTGTGACCCGCATTTCGTAAGTTTCATTTATTAATTCTATTTATTTTATGAAATTATATATGCTGTATTGTATTTGTAAAATCTTTTGTATACTTTTTATAAACACTGCCTATTGTTCTGGATTAAATATAAAATGTAATACTTCTGTTCCTTTTGTTCTGTAAACCACACTCCTAAAAGCCATACGCTACCATAAACAAGGCGTCCAATCAACTTGTATAAATGATTGGTGGCAGTGAGTAGTTTTTTCAGTTATCATGGAGTTAGCAATTACTGTAAAAGGGTGTATATATATTATATATATATATATATATATATTCCATGAGTTGGAATCGGAGTCACTGTTAGTTCTCCAATAGCAAGCTTATTAGGGGTAACAGCTGCAGCCTGATCAGTTAATCGTCAGTCAACTGTGTAATTGTCCTGATGATAGGGGGAAGCAGAGGGCTCTTTGTGACAAAAAGATAAATGCATGATGTGTTCCGCGTGACCCCATGACTGTGATCTTTGACAATTGGTGGCAAGTGGTGGAATATTACAGAACATCAGTGGCTGGATTAAGCAGTCATTCCTGTCACTGAAAACTAGCATGGTTCTTGCAAGAATGATGTGCATAGTTTTGAGTAGTCAGATTCAGTGTTTTCATTTTTTTTTTTATCTGGGACAATACTGTACGTATAGCAGTTGCACTCCTCCCCCTTCCCTTGTTTTTCTGTCCTATCTTTTCTTTGAAACACGTAATGAACACAACAGAGGATGTCAGTCACTAATAGAAATAAAATTGCTGTAATAAATTAACATAAAATAAATAAATGACATCTGTTGTGAAAAGAGAAATGGCAGACCATTCAGGATAACAGTGAGACCAAAGAAAGAAACCTGAACAATGAGTAATAATAAAAGGACATAAGAAATAATAAAATAGGTTTAAAATACCTTTAATAATAGCGGTATATACTGTATTTTTCGGACTATAAGACGCACTTTTTACCAAAAAAAATTGTGAGGAAAATGGGGGTGCGTTTTATAGTCCGAACGCAGGCTTACCGGGGGGTTGCGGCAGTGGTGTGGTGTGGCGGTGGCAGAGGTGCGGCGATGCTGAGGCGCAGTGGGCGGTACGGCGTGCACCTGAGCAGGGTCCCTTCCTCAGGTGAGGTGACGTCGCGGCACGGTGTCCATGAGAGCAGAGCCGGGTTTCTCGGTGGCGGCGGCGGCCATCTTCCTGAGGCTGCGCGTGCGCAGATTGAGTTCTCTGCTTCCCATAGCTTAAGGAAATTGGCCGCGGGAGGTTGCGCGTGCGCAGATAGAGATTGCGGTGACCATTTTCCTGAAGCCGAGTTCACAGATTGAGAGCTCGGCTTCAGGAAAATGGCCGCCGCGATCTCCATCTGCGCACGCACGGCCTCCCGCGGCCATTTTCCTTAAGCCACGGGAAGCAGAGTACTCTGCGCACATGCCGCCTCAGGAAGATGGCCGCCACCACTGAGAAACTCGTAATTAACCCGGCTTTGCTGCTTGCCTTGGACACCGGGCCGCGGCATCACCACACCTGAGGAAGGGACCCTGTATCAGCATCACTGAACCTCTGCCACACCACTGCCGCAACCCCCCGTGGACACCAGGCCACGGCGTCGCCTCCTGTGACCCTGCTGTACCACCGCCGGCCCTCATGTACCTTAAATTCGGACAATAAGACGGACCCCCATATTATAAAAATCTTTTTTTCTGCTGTTTTTACCCCAAAATTTGGGGTGCGTCTTATGGTCCGGTGTGTCTTATAGTCCGAAAAATACGGTAGTACTAAAAGCACAAGAGTGCCCACACAAAGGATAACATATCCAATAATCATATTATAAATACTGTGGTACACCAAAGGGGGTCTTGCTGGATGGGAGATATATTTCTTCTAGCAAACTGAAGTTTGCTCAGGATTTTCCATGATCACAAGGACCTGTGATGAGGTCATAGTCACGTGATCAGGTCAGCTGATGTATACCTCACCTCACACTCTCTCTCTACAATGCTGTATCTGGTTTCAGCTGGAGTAAGCTTTCGACTCAGGAAACTAATGGGATGCTCCTCCCCGTTAACCTCCTGAGACAACACGGCACCCAGACCTACCTCTGACGCATCAGTCTGGACAATGAATTCTCTTTTGAAGTCGGGTGTGATCAGAACTGGTGACCCACACAGTGCCCCTTTTAGTTTTACAAACGCTTCTTCAAGCTGATCATTCCATCGCACCATTACTGACTTCCTCCCTTTTAGGCAGTCAGTTAACGGCGCCGACAGGGTTGCAAAATTGGGAATAAACCGCCGGTAGTATCCCACTAACCCCAAAAACCCTTTCACTTGTTTTGTGGTGAGGGGACGGGGCCAGTTTTGGATTGCCTCAACTTTGTTTATTTGGGGTTTGATAACTCCTTTCCCAATCACATACCCCAGGTACCGAGCTTCCTCCAACCCTATGGAACACTTCTTTGGGTTGGCAGTTAGCCCTGCTTGTCTCAGAGAATCTATCACCGCCTGTACCTTGGCTAAGTGACTTTCCCAGTCTGTACTGTAAACCACAATATCGTCCAGATAGGCCGCGGCATATCGGCGATGAGGACGAAGAACAACGTCCATTAACCTCTGGAATGTCGCTGGAGCGCCATGCAACCCAAGGGTAGGACTATATACTGGAACAGTCCCTCGGGTGTTACAAAAGCCGTTTTCTCTCTCGCTGCTTTTGTTAGGGGCACCTGCCAATACCCTTTTGTGAGGAGTTTGGCTGGAGTCAGCCTGGAAGATTGTTTTTGTTACAGTGTGTCAGTGTGCACCAGGAAGCGAGTACCAGACCACCCGGAATGGCACCTGGCGGTCTCTGCTAACCTGCAGCCGCTTAGTTAAGCCCGTCCCAAGCAAGGGTGAGTCTGGGACCAGTGGTTCTCCAAACTGGAGTGATTTATGTTCTGTTTTGATTTTGTTATCTGGACTTTTTGTTGAACCCGTTATTAAAACCACTGAACTTTGAACTAAAAGCCTGTGTGTTTGCCTCATTACTGCGGCCCGGCCCCTGCCTACCAGAGCGGATCCCTACACACAACATTAACATCAATATCAAACGAATTCTTCCTTTACAGGAGGCAATAGTCTTTAACAGTTACTAGCAAGTAACATATGTACATATATTTACACAATGACTTATATTACATTTATACACATTATGACTCTAGTTAACTGTTTACATTGGTTAGGCCTACTCTCGGTACCTAACAGGTAACTGTCCTTTCGTCATGCGTACTGACCTACGTGGTGTTGCGTTGGGTGAGGTAGCATTCGACCTGTGTGCAAGAGAATTATAGAATTGCCTTAACCTCCCTACTGGGCTGACAAGTATACTGCGAACTGGGGTTTCCGGTTCGGTTTTGACAGGGGATTCTTCTTCCTGAGATCCAACATCTTGAGACTCTTCGTCTTGAGATACTTCAGAAGTAGGTTCCTCCTGAACTGTTTCCTCTGCGGCAACTGGCTCAACTTGACGTTGGAGTGCTTCTTGCGGTTGATAGAATTGAAGTACTGGAACGATTACAGCTTCTCCAATACAAGGCCAATCTGCAGGAAAATCTCCTAAGTCCGTATGTATGACTTCATCTGGCTTCTCCTGGTCGATGGCAGGTTCTTCTTCTTGAAGCTTTAATAAATCTGAACACAGCTTTAGATGATCTCTGGATACTGTTGCGGTCGTCTTTCCTCCATCTTTACTAATGGTACATGTTTTCTGGTTGTCAAATTTTGAATGTTGCACAACATAGGGCTCTCTTTCCCATTGATCATCTAATTTGTGCATTCTCCTTTTTCTCTTCAGCACAATTTCTCCAGGTACAAAAGGTTCAGCTGGCGCGCTTTTGTTGTAGTTTTCTTCTTGTTTTTCCCTTACTTTATTGAGACTATCTTCCACGCAGACTTGTACTCTCCTGTACTGTTCCTGTCTGTTTGTGTCCCAATGTAAGGTTCTTTGTCTCTGTTGACATGTTCCTTGAAACTCAGTTTTCCGTCGGCCATTTTGCTTTCTGTCTTTCTGCAGCTCTTGCCCTCAGTTAATATGGAGTTTCCAGTTTTCATGTTCCCGCCTGATTCTTCCCTCTTGCTTCTTAAGCAGCCTCAGCTGAACAATCAGTGCTCCTGAATCAAGCCTCAGTCAGTCTGTGACCTGACTCCTGGAAGCCTTGGACTTGTACTCCAGCTATTCCCTACTGAGGAACCTTGGAACACTTTTGGACTCTGGAAACCTGCTGTTTGGTGAATCCATGTTTGCAGAGGAATTACGGTACAGAGAAGAGATCCTGAACCTGCTTTGGAGATTTATTGTAGTGCTTGAAGTTACTCTGGCCTGCTGTGTCTCCTGTCGCTGTTCCTGCAAACTGTGTGAACTTTTCAGCATGCTTGTATGAAGTAATACAAGTCATTTCATTTCAACCTATGTCTCCTGTGTTTTCCTCGCACCCAAGCACAAGACGCTATAGGAACTGTACACTATACATGACAAGATTCAGGAGCCAATGTTTAGTGTCTGCTGGGTCTGGGAAAGCCGTGTCTGCTGTGACTGTGGATATCAGATGTCCGTTTAATACCTTATGTGATGACAGTGGTTGTGACTTCTCACAACCATTCCAGGTGAGCGCATTCCCTTAAAATTTTACTCTGGAGTGTTACCACAGGTAAACACTATTGTTTTTTTTTTTTTCCTTTCCTCTTCTCCTTCCAGCACCTCTGCCTTAAAAGATCTGGAAGATGGAGGCCCGCATAAAGGAACTTTGCGGAGTGACTGATACAATCCTTTCAGATGTACAGACTTTAAAAACCCGTTTTGCAAGCCTACAGGACCTCACTAATCATAATTTGCAAGTGTTTGGACAGACTACCCAGGAATTGCGAGCCAGGATTGAGGCTCTAGAGGAACGAGCCCAGGCTCCTGCCATAACCCCAAGTTCTGGGATCCCCAAATTACCTCCTTTTCGTTTTGGCGGTGAACGTGAGAAATTCAGGGGATTTATTAATCAATGCAATTTATTTTTCTCTGCACATGCTTCACAATTTCCCACTGAACGATCCAAAGTGCTTACTATAATCATGTTGCTTACCAATAAGGCATTGATGTGGGCAAACCCTCTGATTGAGACTGAGGATGATTGTTTGAATCACCTTGATGCTTTTATTTCAGCCATGGGGCAGGTGTTTGATGACCCCAATCGAGGTGCAACAGCTGAAGCAGCCATGTTAACTTTGCACCAAGGTAAGCGTTCAGTAGCCGAATATGCCCTGGATTTCAGGAGATGGGCTCTTGATACCACTTGGGACACTTCCGCTAAAAAAATCTATTTTTCGGAAAGGGTTGTCTCCACTGATTAAGGATGAACTTGCTCGTGCCGACCCTCCCACTGCGTTAGGTGACTTTATTAACTATTGTATCCGTATTGATGCTCGTCTGACTGAACGCAGACAAGAGAGATGGTTCGAAAATAATCGCACTAACCTTTTACTACCTCCCTCCTCAGCTAAGGAACCTTTGAGTAGGATCACAAGGGAACCAGAACCTGAACCCATGCAGGTGGACTCTTTACAAAGACGGGTTAGTGATGCACGCAAAGAACATCGTATAAAGGAAAATCTATGTTTCTACTGTGGTAAGTCAGGGCACTTCATTATAAACTGCCCCAGCCGTTCTCGTAAGACTACTGCAGCAGTCATTCACTGTGAGTGTTGCGAGAGGAGCTCTGTCATGTCCGAGCCTCAGGCTCCAGAGAGATCTGCTGCAAGAGATCTTGATTTCTCGGACTTAAGCTCTGTTAGTTCTGGGGACGATGACGGTATAAACGCTGCAATTTTTCAAGTTTCCTCAGCGGTGTCCCAGCTGAGTTGTAAAAGAAACAATTCTCATTGCTTCCTTTCCATCAAACTCTGGGTTGACTCAGTCTGGGTGTCTAGCTCTGCTATGATCGACTCAGGAGCAAGTGGAAATTTTATGGATATCTCCTTTGCTCTGAAACAGGGGATACGTTCAGTGAAGAAGGCTACTCCAGTACAGATGGAGACTGTGGATGGCTCTCTACTGACTTCTGGACCAGTGGATCAAGAAACAGAGCCTTTGAGGGTCCTTATGGGTAAAGATCATCAGGAGAAAATGTCTTTTTTGCTTATCTCTTCTCCCCACTTTCCCATCATTCTAGGGCTACCATGGCTGCAGGCGAAGAATCCTACGATTAACTGGGAGACCAAGGAATTACACTTTCCGGAGAAACAGATGAGTCAAGGAGTTTCAGCTTGCTCTGTTCCTAAAGGAACCATGTCAGTCCCTGAACTACCAGCTGTATACCAGGACTATGACGATTTATGTGACAAGAAGAACGCTGATCAGCTTCCTCCTCACCGTCCATATGATTGTCCAATTGAATTATTACCCGGAGCCGAGATACCTTTTGGTAAGATCTACCCCCTAGCGGGGCCCGAGCTAAAAGCTTTGAAGGATTATATAGACGAGAATTTAGCCAAGGGCTTCATACGCCCCTCTTCATCTCCCGCAGGTGCACCCATCTTCTTTGTGAAGAAGAAAGATGGATCTCTGAGACCCTGCATAGACTATAGGGAACTCAATAAGGTTACTATTAGAAACCGTTATCCATTGCCTTTAATCCCTGAGTTTTGGAGAGAGTGCGGCATGCCAACATTTTCTCTAAACTGGATCTCCGTGGGGCCTATAACTTGGTCCGTATCAGACCTGGGGATGAATGGAAGACTGCTTTCAGGTCACGCTATGGACACTTTGAATATCTAGTTATGCCTTTTGGTCTGAGTACCGCCCCAGCCACTTTCCAACACTTCGTGAATGATATCTTCAGGGATCTCCTAGATACATTTGTGGTGATTTATCTGGATGATATTCTAATTTTTTCTAACTCCACAGAGGAACATCATGGACATGTGAGAATGGTCTTAGAATGCCTAAGACAAAACCATCTCTACATCAAACTTGAAAAATGTGAAGGAGGTGCAGCGTTTCATCGGGTTTGCCAACTTCTATAGACGTTTCATTAAGAATTTTTCTGAGGTAGTGTCACCTATCACCCAACTTACCCGGAAACAGTCTAGGTTCTCCTGGACCCCGCAAGCTCAGGAAGCATTTTCCTGTTTAAAGGATAAATTTACCACCGCACCTATCTTAGTACATCCCAACCCCGAGCTTGCCTTCATAATAGAGGTGGATGCTTCAGACTGTGCCGTTGGAGCAATACTCTCTCAGAGAACAGGTGAGAAGAATGTCTTGCATCCCTGTGCCTTCTTTTCCCAGCAGTTGTCTTCGGCTGAGAGGAACTACGATGTGGGCAATAGAGAATTGTTGGCCATTATTGCCGCCTTCAAGGAATGGAGACACCTTCTTCAGGGAGCTGCACAGCAAATAGTCGTCCTGACAGACCATCGTAACCTTGAATTTATCAGGTCGGCTAAGTGCCTGACTCCTCGCCAGGCTCGCTGGAATCTTTTCCTAAACCAATTTAATTTTGTCATTTCTTATAGACCAGGATCGCGCAATGGAAAGGCTGATGCACTCTCTAGGATTCATTCAGCAGAGACACGTCCACTTACTCCTCCTAAGACTATTCTTCCTGACTCTAGATTCCTGGGAGTGATTCATAATCAAGACCTACTTAAGGACATCAAGGAAGCATACCATGCGGATTCTTTGTTGGCTCAACCCCCAAGGGACGTAAGTCTTGTCTTTAAGAATGGTGTGTGGATTCAGGGACAACGTCTGTATATACCTGAAACAGTCAGATTGAGAGTATTGCAACTCATCCACGATTCCAAGATAGCCGGGCATAGGGGAATTCTAAAGACACAAGAATTTCTTTCTCGTTTCTTTTGGTGGCCCACTTACAGGAAAGATGTTTTAAACTATGTCACTTCATGTGAAGTCTGCGCAAGATGCAAAACACCTCGCTCCTCACCAACTGGTCTGTTCAACCTCTTCCCACCCCGTCCCACCCGTGGGGATCCATTTCTATGGACTTCATTGTGGAGTTACCAACCTCTCAAGGGAAGAACACCATTCTAGTGGTGGTTGACCGTCTAACAAAGGCAGCTCATTTTATCCCTTGTGTCGGCTTACCCACTGCAAAACAGACATCAGACTTGATGATTAAGAATGTGTTTCGCTTACATGGAGTACCGGATGAGTCATTTCGGATCGAGGGGTGCAATTCACTTCAAGGTTTTGGCAAAATTTCTGTGCAGCATTGGACATTAAAGTAAACCTTTCTTCTGCTTTTCATCCCCAGACTAATGGACAGACAGAACGAACCAATCAGACCCTGGAGCAGTATCTCCGCTGTTTTATCTGCCACCTACAGGATGATTGGGTGGATCTACTTCCACTGGCTGAGTTCTCTTATAACAACTCTCAGAGCGCCTCCACTAAGCAGTCTCCTTTTTACTCCAATCTAGGTTATCATCCTAACATTCTTCCTCGATTTCCCATAGATACGCCCTTGCCGGCAGTGGCTGAAAGAATCACTTCTTTACAAAAGAATATGGATCTTCTAAAGGAAAATCTAGAATTGGCTCAGGAAAGGTACAAGAAAGCAGCAGATAAATTTCGTAAACCTGCACCAGCTTTCAAGGTAGGAGATTTGGTCTGGCTGTCAACCAGAAATCTTAAATTAAAGATTCCATCGTCTAAATTGGGACATAAGTACATTGGACCTTATAAGATCAATAAGATTATAAGTGCTGTTGCTTGTCGTCTTCAACTACCCAGAACTATGAGAATCCACCCTGTTTTTCATGTATCCCTACTAAAGGCTGCAACACCCAATACGTTTCCTGGACGTTCTTCTCCTTGCCCTGACCCAGTGCTGGTCGATGGTCAGGAAGAATTTATGGTGGAAAGGATTCTAGATTCCAGGTTGTACAGAAATCAGTTGCAATATTTGATTAAATGGCAGGGCTACCCAGTGGAGGACAACTCATGGGAACCAGTCAATAATGTAAATGCTCCTCGCCTGCTCCGCCAGTTTCATCAGAGGTACCCTGACAAGCCTAGTCTGAGGTCATCCAGAGGTTGTCCCTAAGGGGGGAGTAATGTAAGGTTCTTTGTCTCTGTTGACATGTTCCTTGAAACTCAGTTTTCCGTCGGCCATTTTGCTTTCTGTCTTTCTGCAGCTCTTGCCCTCAGTTAATATGGAGTTTCCAGTTTTCATGTTCCCGCCCTGATTCTTCCCTCTTGCTTCTTAAGCAGCCTCAGCTGAACAATCAGTGCTCCTGAATCAAGCCTCAGTCAGTCTGTGACCTGACTCCTGGAAGCCTTGGACTCGTACTCCAGCTATTCCCTACTGAGGAACCTTGGAACACTTTTGGACTCTGGAAACCTGCTGTTTGGTGAATCCATGTTTGCAGAGGAATTACGGTACAGAGAAGAGATCCTGAACCTGCTTTGGAGATTTATTGTAGTGCTTGAAGTTACTCTGGCCTGCTGTGTCTCCTGTCGCTGTTCCTGCAAACTGTGTGAACTTTTCAGCATGCTTGTATGAAGTAATACAAGTCATTTCATTTCAACCTATGTCTCCTGTGTTTTCCTCGCACCCAAGCACAAGACGCTATAGGAACTGTACACTATACATGACACCCAATCTTCAGTAGTAACATCTGCTTCTGGTTCTACCACACCAAGTACCAGATCCATGGGCAACTTTCCTGGTCTTGCCCGCATAAGATAGGCTGGAGTACAATTGGTGGAACTCACAGGTATGTGATTGTACAGATCTACCAGATCAGGTAGTAGGTCTGGCCACCGATTCCTCTCCTCAAGGGGTATTGTCTTCAGCAGATCAATGACAATGTGATTCATCTTTTCACAGAGACCATTTGTTTGGGGGTGGTACGGTGTGGTTCTTATCTTCTTACATCCGTACAAATGACAGAACTCTTTAAATAATTTGGCTTCAAAGGCAGGGCCTTGGTCAGTTAACACTTGCTCAGGATATCCATGGGGCCTGCAGAAATAGCTTGGAACGTTTTTGCTGCTGTTTCTGCCATCAGGTCTTTGACAGGGGTGACTACCAGGAACCTGGAGTAGTGATCCACCATTGTCAGGGCATACGAGTATCCCGACCAGCTGGGTGACAACTTGACATGGTCCAAGGCCACGATCTCCAAGGGACGAGTTGTCTTGATGGGTTGCAGGGGTGCTTTCTGGCTGCTGTAGTCTTTTCTTCAGAGGCTACAGGACACACAGTTTTTACACCATTTTTCGATGGAACTGCGCATTCCCACCCAGTAGAAACAACATTTTAACAGGGTCTCCAGCTTCTTCCAGCCAAAGTGCCCCGCTTGATCATGGTAGGCTTCCAACACCATCTGAATGTCCGTTCTGGGGACTACTATCTGCCATACCATCTCATGGGTTCTTGGGTTGACTTACCTTCGGCACAGCTTCTCACGGTATATAAACAGCCGGCCTCTTTCGTTCCACAGCTGCTTTGCCTGTTGAGACGCATCCTTCTCCAAGGAGGAACCTTCTTGCGTTATCAGCTCCTTGATACGGCTGACAACCGGGTCCACGTCCTGTGTTTCCTTCCAGCTGTGGTGAGGTAAAGGGTTTAACGTCTTACCACGCTGCCTCCTGCAGGCTCGTTGCTCGTGGATCATCCCATTTCTGTGAAAGGCAGGTAGTTCAATCTCTTCTAGGTCATCCAATTCCTCTTCCGTGTCGGACTCATGAGGCATCCTGGACAAGGCATCAGCGTTGGCGTTCTTGCGGCCCGCCCTGTATTTGATTGTGAATTGATAGTTCGACAGCCGAGCCATCCAACGTTGCTCCATGGCTCCCAGCTTAGCTGTTTCCAGATGCGTCAAGGGGTTATTGTCAGTGTAAGCCGTGAATTTGCTAGAGGCTAAGTAGTGCTTGAATCTTTCAGTGATGGCCCAGACCAGCGCCAGGAACTCCAACTTGAAGCTGCTATAGTTCTCTGGGTTTCTCTCAGTCGGGCGGAGCTTCCTGCTTGCATATGCGATGACTTTCTCCAGGCCATTTTGCTTCTGACTAAGGACAGCTCCCAATCCTTCGTTGCTGGCATCAGTGTACAGCAGGAACGGTTGGCTGTAGTCAGGGTAGGCTAGGATCTCATCACCTGTCAGGATTTCCTTCATTGCCTTGAATGCCTCAGCTTGTTCTTTACCCCACAGGAATGGAGAATTTCTGCTCTTGGGGGACTGTCCTACCAGGAGGTCTTGCAGAGGCGCTGCTTTCTTGGTATAGTCCTTTACAAACCTCCGGTAGTATCCTGTCTGCCCCAGGAACTGGCGCACCTCCTTGAGATTCTTCGGCTCCGGCCATTTCTGAATGGCGGTGACCTTCTCGGGGTCTGGCGCTACTCCTTCTGAGCTGACAATATGCCCCAGGTACTGTACCTTTTGCTTGAGCAGGTGGCACTTTGAAGGTTTCAGTTTCATCCCATACTTGGACAGTGACTCGAATACCTCTGCCAGATGCTTCAGGTGATCTTCATACGTCTTGGAGTACACAATTACGTCGTCCAGGTACAGCAACACAGTTTCAAAGTTGAGATGTCCCAGGCAGCTCTCCATCACTCTCTGGAACATTCCAGGGGCACTGCTGAGTCCAAACGGCATTCTGTCAAACTCACAGAGTCCCATCGGGGTGGTGAAAGCCGTCTTCTCCCGATCCTCCTCAGCCACAGCTACTTGCCAGTACCCACTAGTGAGGTCAAGGGTGGAAAAGTAATTAGCAGTCTTTAATGCAGCTTAAAGATTCCTCAATGCGTGGTAAAGGGTATGCATCTTTATGTGTAATGCGATTTACTTGTCTATAATCTACACACATCCTCATGCTTCCATCCTTTTTCCTGACTAGGACTAGGGAAGCTGCCCAGGGACTACAACTATCCCTTATCACCCCTGCTTCCTTCATGTCACGCAACATCTCCTTGGCTTTCTGGTAGTGTGCTGGTGGTATTGGCCTGTAACGTTCTTTAATGGGGGGGTGGTTGCCTGTAGGGATATGGTGCTGCACTCCCTTAATTGTCCCAAAGTCAAGTGGGTGTTTGCTAAATACCTGTGTGTACTCCTGTACCACTCGAAGTACTCTCTGTTTCTGGTGGGCCGGAGTGGTGTCTGTCCCGACATGGAGCTGCTGACACCAATCCTCCACCTTGGTTGTTGGGTCGTTATCCTCCGCTGGTCGTGGGGAGGTTAAGGACTCCGTCGTGAGGATGGAGTTGTTATCTACTGTATGTAATTTAGCAACAGTGGCATATCGTGGTAAGTTCACTTCATCTTCTCCCCAGTTGAGAAGACGTACTGGCACTCTCCCATTTCGTACCTCTACTACCCCTCTAGCAGTCAAGAGTGTAGGTCTGTGTTCTGAACAATGGGGCTTACTACTGCTTGGTAGTTCTGTCCTCTCAGACCTATTGCTGCTCTACACCATATAAGCATTTCACTCATTGGGGTATCACAATGGGGTTCGGGTCTGTTACCCGTACATTACCAATCTCACCACCGATCAGTTTCACTTGCTGCTGGCACATCAGGGCCCGGATCTCCTTCTGGATCACTCCCTTTTGCTTCGGCCTGGCAACATCGGCGAACTGTTGGAGCAAAAACACAACTTCCTCCAAACAGTTACCGATAATGTTGGTATCTAAAACCGCATTTAAGCCATTTTCCTCATTTACAGTTTTTAATACTAAGAGTCCCTGGTCCTTCAGCTCCACTCTACCCACTTTTACGTCCACATTCTTGGCTCCGAGTATATCAACAGGGAGACCATTAGAGGCGTATACTGCAAAGTCAGGGCTCGGGGGCTGGAGACTGTCCATGGACCAAAATCTATTATACAGGTGTCACGCTGTATAGCAGATATATATATATGTGATGTCAGTAATCTATATCAAAAGGGCAACATACTATATAACATGCGCATAGATATATGATAACATAGAATTACCTGACAGAATGTCCAGTGGGTCAATACGGAATCCGTTATACGCTGTCTCCGGCTAGAGGGTGACCGGGGTCTATGCTGACCCTAAACTGGGGTCCTAACTAATCCCTCTACCTGGAGGTACTGTTAAAGGTACAGAGGTCCAGGCCACCAGCGTAAACCCTGTCTCCTATCATTCCCTGCCAACTGTAATCTAGTCCTAAGAAGGACCCTGATTACCACCAAAGGGAATGAACATGTAACGTTAATGAACAGAAAGACATACAAAAAAGACAAGAAATAAAGTAAATAAAGTCTTACATACAACACTCACACACAGTAGGAACACCTAAGGTCTCAGAGATAAACTATAAGCTGTAAGAGTAAAAACAACTAAGGAGCTCTTAGCTTAAATATTCTCAGAACCGATCCAGTCTGCTAGACTACATGAATGCTTTCACCGGCATCTAACAAGCAGACTGGCAGGTATATGAAGGAATCTAATTAGAACATAATCAAAAGCAGCCGGGCGAGGCTGGACCTAGTCTTAGCAAAGAGCTAGGTAAAATTAACTCCCTCATTACCAAACACAAAGAAACAGCAACTCAGCTGTGAGAAGTCAGAGTGTGTAATCGCGACGATCCTCGTGGCGATACACCCATGACAGTACCCCCCCCTCTACGAGGGGACTCCGGACCCTCAGGGCCAGGTCTGCCCGGGTGAGTTGTGTGAAAGGTCCGAACCAATCGATCTGCGTTAACATCAGACGCAGGGACCCACGTCCTCTCCTCAGGACCATACCCCCTCCAATGAACCAAGTACTGAAGGGATCGGCGACTGAGACGTGAGTCAATGATTTTCGACCCATGAAATTCCACGTTATCATTGACCACCACTGAAGGAGGAGGTAGAGGTGACGGTATGACTGGTGCCACATACTTTTTAAGTAATGACTTGTGAAACACATTATGAATTTTAAACGTAGGAGGGAGGTCCAGACGAAATGCCACAGGATTAATTATGGAACTGATCCTGTACGGCCCGATGAATCTGGGACCCAACCTCCAGGAGGAAACTTTAAGTTTTATATTCCTGGTAGACAACCAAACCAGATTGTTCACCTTCAGATCTAGACCAGAAACTCTCCCCCTATCAGCCATCCGTTTGTAACGGTTCCCCGTAACCTTCAGTCTTAACCGATCTGGAACTATCAGTCTCCCTGGAAGTCCCACAGGGGCGTCCCCCTGAGCCCCCAATACCTCCCCCTCAAGCTCAGAGCATACAGCTGACACTACAACTCCCTCCTGAGGAATAGGAACCGGATCATCCGTCTTCCCGGCCCCTGGGAAAGTACGAGATAAGGCATCAGGAAGCAACTTTATTGAGCAGTCATATGCGCGATGAGGAGGTAACTCTTTACACCCCTCCTCTGAGAACATCTCCCCAAAGTCCTCCAGAAAAGGAGACAAAGTCCTAGGCACAACCGCACCGATGACCGTGCTCATGCAGTTATTCCTGCAAAATTCACCCCAGTGGCTTATCTTTCTGGATTGCCAATCAATCACTGGGTTATGTTTAGCCAACCAAGGAAGTCCCAACACAATAGGAGTAGGTAGACCCTCCAACACATAACAAGACAATTGCTCTTTATGTATTGCCCCTACTCGAAGA
>JARQOD010003172.1:21524-68053 GCA_033576555.1 Oophaga sylvatica | reverse complement strand
TTTTGTCGCCATATTCGCGCCCTAAGGCGCTGGAGAAGAAGGTGGGCGTACCTGAAAGAGCGCGCAAAGTCTTGGACCACGCCCCGGCTCTGACTCAGCGGCAGGTCCTGCAACAGGAAGTGAACGCTCTGACATCAGAGCGCCTGCGACGAAGGTCCTGTTTCACTGCGGTGCCTGTGAAATAGCAGCGTCTGAAACCGGTAGGCTCCGTTTAACCAAGGGGGCGCTAAGATGTCACAACAACCGGCTGACAGTGCGGCCCCGGCGGGGCCCCAATCCCGCACCGTCTGGTATTGTAGCGCCAGATGGGGGCGCAGGCCCTGCACCTAGTCCGGTAGTCCCGATCATGCCCTAACGCTCCCATATATGCCTGGGGCGAAATGGCTTCCCCAATACAGCGGTGGGCCAGGCACATTAGCAGGCTTCAAGCGGAAGTTATGCAGCATCCTAGAAATGTACTCCATGCCTGAGAGACAAAAAGCTGCTGTGCTAATAGGGCAGCTAACTGGCGCTGCTGAGAGGGAAGTGGAGACTTGGGATACCGTTGATCAGGAGTCGTACCTGCGATCTTCCTTAAGCTACATGCCATATTTGAAGACCGCACAAAAACGGATCTCCGGATGGCCCTTTTATCACTGTTCACAACAGCCAGGTGACAGCATCCGGGACTACGCTTGCCGACTACAGGGAGCCTGAGAGCCCTCAAGCAGATTAACAATTTAAATGCTATCGATGAGAATAAAATGTTGAAAGAGCAATTTATACAGGGATTGAGATCCCCAGAGGAACGCAGAACTGTAAATTGGTGGTCCTTAGATTCATCCGGATGCTACCTTTGATGCCCTAAAGGACATGGCATATAAAGGGCTGCGGCCCCTGGGCAAACCTGAGGTGGCCACCCAACATCATCAGGCTGAAGTCACTCCGGAACCGGCAGTAACCCCTTTTCCCCGCTAGTGGCTGAAGCCAAAGCGCAGGTGACACCTCCTAGTGAAATTGGACTGTCTGCGCTCAGAGGTGCGCCAGCTGACTAAAAATCTGGCTGCTGTGATGAGTGCCCTGCAGCTGCGGAAAGAGGAGGAAGGGAAGATCTTGTTAGCTGACTGCCCAGAGGACGTTCCGTGGATGCACCGGGAGAAGAAAGAAGACGTCGCCCCCCCGGAGGAGGACAACGCCACCCCCAGGAGCAACCTCTGATCAACACCCTCCTCGTCGAGAGATCATCTGTTACCGCTGCAACCGGAAAGGTCATCTGTCTACACAGTGCCCTTTTAAACGGGCAGAACCTGGGTCCAAGGGCCAACACCCAGGAGAATACCCGTCAGGCCCCCTAGACTGGAACCGCAGGTATGTGGGCGGGCGACCCTACTGTCTATTATTCTAGATGGTATTGCTGTTCCAGCATTGTTAGACACTGGGTCCAGGTGACCCTAATACCCATTGCTCTATATACCAAGTACTGGTCAATGGACAGTCTTAAACCTCCGAGCCTTGACTTACTGTGTATGCTTCGAATGGTCTTCCTGTAGAAGTACTCGGAACAAAATGTGTAGATGTAAAGGTGGGCAGAGAGGAGTTGAAAGACCAAGGGCTTCTGGTAGTAAAGACTGTAAATGAGGAGAAACGGTTTAAATATCATTTTGGGTACTAACATTATCGGTAATTGTTTGGGAGAGTTGTTGTTCTTGCTCCAACAGCTCGCTGAGATTGCCCGACCAAGGCAGAGAGGGAGTAATCCAAAGGAGATCCGGGCCCTGGTGTGTCAGCAGCAAGCGAAGCTTACGACGGCGAAATTGGTAATTGTACGGGTCACTGACTCGGATCCTATTGTGATACCCCCAATGAGTGAAATGATCATTTGGTGCAGGGCAGCCATAGGTCTGAGAGGACAGAATTACCAAGCTGTAGTAGAACCCCACCATTCAGAACATAGACCTACACTTAAGACTGCTAGAGGAGTAGTAGAAGTGGTGAATGGAAGAGTACCGGTACGGCTTCTCAATTGGGGAGATGATGAGGTAAATTTACCCGTTATGCAACCATTGCTAAACTTCATTGCTGTTGATAATAATTCTATTCTCCCGGCTGAGTCCTTAGACTCCTGTCAAATAGCGGAGGACAATGACCCAGCAATCAGGTGGCGGAATTGGTGTCAGCAACTCCATGTTGGGACGGACACACTCCCGCTCACCAGAAGCAAGGGGTATTACGGGTGGTGCAAGAGTACGCCCAAGTGTTTTAGCAAGAATCCACTTGATTTTGGGATAATTAAGGGAGTACAACATCATATCCCTACAGGCAGTCATCTCCCATCAAGAGCGGTATAGGCCCATACCTCCAGCTCATTATCAGAAGGCTAAGAAATGTTGAATGATATGAAGAAAGCTGGGTGATAAGGGATAGTTGTAGCCCCTGGCAGCCCCTCTAGTTCTGGTTAAAAAGAAAGATGGTAGTATGAGAATGTGTGTGGATTACAGCAGGTGAACCGCATAACACACAAGGATGCATACCCGTTACCACGTATAGAGGAATCATTAGCTGCTCTGAAAACGGCTAACTACTTTTCTACCCTTGATCTGACTAGTGGTTACTGGCAAGTGGCTGTGGCTGAGGAGGATCGTGAGGAAAAACGGCTTTCACCACCCCAATGGGGCTCTGTGAGTTCGACAGAATGCCGTTTGGGCTCAGTAGTGCCCCAGGAACATTTCAGAGAGTGATGGAAAACTTGTCTGGGACATCTCAATTTTGAAACCGTGCTGCTATATCTAGACGACGTCATCGTGTATTCCAAGACATATGAGGACCATCTGAAACACTGGCAGAAGTATTCGAGTCCCTGTCCAGGTACGGGTGAAATTAAAAACCTCAAAATGCCATCTACTCAAGTAGAAGGTACAATACTTGGGGCACATCGTCAGTTCGGAAGGAGTAGCGCCGGACCCAGAGAAAGTCACTGCCATCCAGAGTGGCCGGAGCCGAAGAACCTTAAGGAAGTGCGACAGTTCCTGGGACTAACGGGTTACTACAGAAGGTTCGTGAAAGATTACACGAAGAAGGCAGCTCCTTTACAGGACCTCCTGGTAGGACAATCCCTAAAGAGCAGAAACCCTCCCTTTAATGGGGTAAAGAACAGGTGAAGCATTCCAAAAGATGAAAGAGATCCTTACAGGTGATGAAATCTTAACCTATCCTGATTACAGCCAACCGTTCCTGTTGTACACCGACGCCAGTAATGAAGGGTTGGGAGCCGTTCTCAGTCAGAAGCAGAATGGACAAGAAAAAGTCATCGCATATGCCAGCAGAAAATCAGGCCAACTGAAAAGAAATCCGGAAAATTATAGCAGCTTCAGCTAGAGTTTCTGGCGCTGGTCTGGGCCATTACTGAAAGATTTAAGCACTATCTGGCCTCCAAAAGTTCACGGCGTACACAGACAACAACCCGTTAACGCACTGGAACCGCCAAGCTGGGCGCCATGGAGCAGCGTTGGATGGCTCGGTTGTCCAATTATCAGTTTACTATCAAGTACCGGGCAGGTCGAAAGAATGCTAATGCTGATGCATTGTCCCGAATGCCGCATGACTCTGACACGGAAGAAGAATCGGACGACCTGGAAGAAATTGAGCTACCTGCGTTCCATCGAAATGGGGTAGTCCACGAGCATCGAGTCCACAGAAAACAGTATGGTGCAACATTAAATCCTTTACCCCATCACAGCTGGAAAGAGACTCAGGACAGTGATCCAGTGGTCAGCCGCATCAAGGAGTTGTTAAAACAGGAAGGTCCTCTCTGGAAAAGGATGCACCTATGTCAGCAAAGCTCCTGTGGAACGAGAAAGCAGGTTGTTCCTATACGTGAGAAGTTGTGCAGGAGATACGTCAACCCCAGAACCCATGAAATGGTCTGGCAAATAGTGGTCCCCAAGGCAGACGTCCAATGGTGTTGGAAGCGTACCACGATCAAGCAGGACACTTTGGCTGGAGGAAGCTGGAGACCCTGTTGAGATGCCGGTTCTACTGGGTAGGGATGCGCAGCTCCATCGAGAGGTGGTGTCGGAACTGTGGACCCTGTGGTCTCAGAAGAAAGGACTACGGTAGTCAGAAGGCACCCCTGCAACCTATCCGGACGACTCGTCCCCTGGAGATTGTGGCCCTGGACCATGTCAAATTGTCGCCAAGTAGAACTGGATACTCATACGCCTTGACCATGGTTAGACCATTACTCCAGATTTCTGGTAGTTGTTCCAGTTAAGGACCAGACCGCAGTGACGGCAGCGAAGACCTTTCAAGCAAGTTTCTGCAGACCGCATGGGTATCCGGAGCAAGTTCTTAACCGATCAGGGACCTGCTTCGAAGCTGATTTATTCAAGGAATTCTGTCACATGTACGGGTGCAAGAAAATAAGAACGACACCATACCACCCTCAAACCAACGGTCTTTGTGAAAAGATGAACCATATTGTCCTTGACTTGTTGAGATCCATACCGTTGGAAGACAGGAATCGATGGCCGGATTTACTGCCTGATTTGGTTGATTTGTATAATCATATACCTGTAAGCTCAACTAACTGCACTCCAGCCTATCTTATGAGAGCAAGGCCCGGAAAACTACCAATGGATTTGGAACTTGGAGTGGTAGAACCGGAGGCAGACGACGCTGTTGAAAACTGGGACGTCAATCGGCAAGAGCAATACAGAAGAGTACAAATCTGTGTAGAGGAAAGTCTTATAAGGCACGGGAGAAACAGGAAGATGTTTACAACCGAAATGCTCCTGCCAAGCCTTTGATGCTGGAGAGGTAGTATTAAAAAGAAAAAGGAAGATGCACAAATTGGATAACCAGTGGGAGCAAGAACCCTACGTCATACAAGATTCTAAATACGACAACAGAAAAGTTTGTGTCGTCAGTAAGGACGGAGGAAGAACAACAATCACTGTGTCCAGAGATCATTTGAAGTTGTGTCCAGAACACTTAAAGAGTTGTGAAAAGAACCCTGTCCTCAATCAAAGAGAAAGAAAGGAAGAGGTCCTACACACCGATCTGGGAGATTTTCCTGCGGATTGGCTAGACTGGGAGATGCTGTGATAATTCCAGTGTTGCAGTTTTATCAGCCACAAGAGGAAGTTCTACCTCCAGTTGTGCCTGTGGTGCCAGTTGAGTCCGCTCAGGAGTTACCCATCCCACTCAACACCTCAACCTATGGAACCTCAAGATGGATCATCTGAAGCAGCGCCCATACTATGGGATCCCCTGGTGAAGCTGACTCACATCGCCCAGCCATCAGTACGCTTGCCAGATCCATAGAAAGATTAAGGCAGTTCTATAGTTTGCCGTTACGCAGTGCAAACAGATTGCAACTTGATATACCTGAAACTACACCACGTAGATCAGAGAGAATCACAAAAGGGAAATTACCCATTAGATATCAGCAGTAGTTTATGTGAACATTGTAAAAAGTCTATATATATAAATGTGTTTTTCCCTATTATGTCTTCGTTTAACAATGGACTCAGAGGCTGAGGACTGAGCCAGCCCAAAAACTGTATCCTGTAAATAGTTGCACTAAAGTGCCTTTTTAATGGTTTCACATGAAACCTTGACTTACCTCTGAACCAAAAACCCGTGTGGTGTGGCACTGAGTGAGGTCTGCATTCGGATGTCCTGCAGCCCACCCAGGACCTACGTTGAAGGTTTGGTGCGGGTCCTTCACAAGAATACTGTATATTTATTGAATGCTATTTAATACTTTTGTATTTCTATGTATAATGTTAATGTTTGCAACGTTCAAGATATCCTCACCTCCCGGATGGGACGAAACCAATGTTTATTGTTTAATGTTTTCTTGCATAAACAAAATGTCTCTTTTATATTTTACAGCCGGGAGTGCTGTCGTTTACCATGGGGAATGTGTAGCCCTGGTACACAATACCAGGAGGATGAGTGGAGAGGTAACAGTTAAGGTCTCTTCATGACATCACGTACACTTCTGACACACCCAGCAGGGTGTGGAAGGGAGTGATTTTCTAGTCAGTCAGTTTCCTGTCCTTGGACAGAGTAGACGTGTCCAGTTTGAGCCTGTCATCAGTTCAGAAAGTGGAGGCTGGTACAGGTGGTCTAATTCACCTTAGCCTAGTCAGAGCTGTGCCCCACTGGAAGAAAGACTGAGCTAACTATTAAGAGTCGAGCAAATCGAAGGGCAAAGTGGAAGGAATACTTAAAAGTGCTTTTGACTTGGAAAAGTCCTGCACATTGCTACCGGTCACTGGGGACCGAAGGATCACTATTAGCTACAGCATAGTGAAGAGAAAACCAGAGATTTACCGGACCCTAGGTCGCGGCAAACAAGCCCCTTATAGTCAGAACGTAACTGGGGTCAGGGGGAGTGAAGACTTTGAGTCAGTGCACGACAAGATAAGAATTCAGCTCCCTCGCAGGAAGGCTTCACCACAAATCTGACTGGGTAGAACAGCTTTGGAAAGCTGGAATCATAGAGGGGACTACGCTTCAGGTGGTCGTACTCATCTTCATTGGACAGTAAAGGAGGCCCCTAACTTGCTTAGCTGTTGCTTCAAAGCTCATCCTCCATCAACCCCATCAGCCTCCCTGGGACCTGCCTTATCATCTTGCAAGTAAAGGTATGGAAAGACGCTGACCGTGTGAGACTGAGTTATTATTGCATGCCTGCACAATCCCTACCTAACTACCGACCTGAGGGAAGAGTCCCACCTGTAGGGGACCCGACATCTAGCTGCATCACCATCCCCTCAGAGATCTATAGCAGCGCTGGTACAAATTACCAGAATACTACAGGTGGCGTCACGAACTGTATATAAATCTATCCCCTGTAAATATTCCCCCAACATACGCCAGACTGCCAGGGCCACAGACCGAGCCACAGCTACCTGTGACAAATCCCCATAGACTTCTACGGGCTCGGCTCTGAGTACCCCATTGCCCTGGTAACCCACAATTGTGGTGGCGGGTCGACACAACAGCAACAGGTCCTGGGCAGTTGGATTTCTGTGGAGGTAAAGGTAACAGTTAATAGTGAATTCTGTTGCAACATCAACATGTACATGTTATGTTAATTAACACTTGCGGTTTTCGTCAGACGACTCGCTGACTGCCCACCCAGAACCTGTTGCTCCGCCGGCTAGGGAAACACAGAAAAAAAAATTATATCACAACAGCCATTACACATAAGACCTAACAAAGTTCTCAAACTTGTCTGAAGCTTATATAATGTGCGTAAATTACCTGATGGGGAGCCTGCATCCGTGTCACGGGATGATGCTGGAGAGAAGCCATAACCCTGTAAAGGCTTGAAGACCCCAAATCAGGAGGGGGGGTTGCTGCCGGGGAAGGGTAGACAGGAACGGAGATGATGGAGGTGGAGGGGTAGGTGATGGAGGTGGAGAGGTAGGTGATGGAGGTGGAGGGGTAGCTGGGGACGGTGGAGCCGCAGCAGCTGGTGAAGGTGGTGCTGTAAATAAAATATACAATTCAGTCAAATACTCCTTCTACTAACCCTGTTACTGCCAGTACTTCCATCTATGCCTGTAAACCCCCTCACGACTGGTACTCCCATCACTGCCTGCCCTATCACTGCTGGTACTCCCATCACTACTGGTCCTCCGTTACTGCCAGTACTTCCATCTATGCCTTTAAACCACTCATGACTGGTACTCCCCTCACTGCCTGCCCTATCACTGCTGGTACTCCCATCACTACTGGTCCTCCCATTACTGCCAGTACTTCCATCTATGCCTTTAAACCACTCATGACTGGTACTCCCATCACTGCCTGCCCTATCACTGCTGGTACTCCCATCACTACTGGTCCTCCCGTTACTGCCAGTACTTCCATCTATGCTTGTAAACCCCCTCACGACTGGTACTCCCATCACTGCCTGCCCTATCACTGCGGTACTCCCATCACTGAGGGTGCATTGATATAGGTAGATAACCCACAAAACATAACCTCTCCAGATACCCTCATCAGTACTCACTCAGAGGCCTGCGTAGCTGGGCACGGATGCTGGCGACCCTCTCGCTGGAGCGGCATCGGAGGTCCGCCAGCTTTTTGCGGATCTGGGTGCTGGTCCGCTCCACTCCAAAGCGCTGCGCCAGGCCCCGCCGGATCTTCTGCAGGACTACCTTTTTGTGGCGCATAGGATGCGCCACAAGTAGCCTGCAGTCATAGCCCCACTTGTCCATTTTATGAATTAAATATTGCACCTCAGCCTCCGTCCACTTAGCCCCGCGCTGTCTCGCTGCCATTTTCAACAATGCATTGGGCGTCGCCAACGCCATGACGTCACAGCGTGCGCACGTTACGTGCGTCCGCACTCGCGACGCAAAACGATATTGCGATCGCAAACTGACCGCATCAGCCATGCGCCCAGCCAAACACAGATATGAGATGCAGTTGCGATCACAAGATGATGGTTCCAAGCTAGGCGATTGCAATGGCATCTCATATCTGTGTATGACTGGAGCTCCATGTGAGAATCGTCACCTTGCTATCATAGTGGCGTTGCATATCTGTGAATAGCTGGGGCACCATGCGAGAATCATCACCTTGTGATCACAATGGCGTCGCATTTCTGTGTATAGCTGGAGCTCGAGAATCGTCACCTTGCGATCACAGTGGCGTCGCAAATCTGTGAATAGCTGGGGCACCATGCGAGAATCGTCACCTTGCGATCACAATGGCGTCGCATATCTGTGAATAGCTGGGATTCCCTGGTGAATGTTGACCTTTACCTCTGAAATTTTTTTTTATATATTTATAACAATTTTTTAATTTTTCATATATGACTAAAAATATATGTTATACAGGTCCTTCTCAAAAAATTAGCATATAGTGCTAAATTTCATTATTTTCCATAATGTAATGATTACAATTAAACTTTCATATATTTTAGATTCATTACACACCAACTGAAATTTGTCAGGTCTTTTATTGTTTTAATACTGATGATTTTGGCATACAACTCCTGATAAACCAAAAAACCTGTCTCAAAAAATTAACATATCAAGAAAAGGTTCTCTAAACGACCTATTACCCTAATCTTCTGAATCAACTAATTAACTCTAAACACATGCAAAAGATTCCTGAGGCTTTTAAAAACTCCCTGCCTGGTTCATTACTCAAAACCCCCATCATGGGTAAGACTAGCGACCTGACTGATGTCAAGAAGGCCATCATTGACACCCTCAAGCAAGAGGGTAAGACCCAGAAAGAAATTTCTCAACAAATAGGCTGTTCCCAGAGTGCTGTATCAAGGCACCTCAATGGGAAGTCTGTTGGAAGGAAACAATGTGGCAGAAAACGCTGTACAACGAGAAGAGGTGACCGGACCCTGAGGAAGATTGTGGAGAAGGACCGATTCCAGACCTTGGGGACCTGAGGAAGCAGTGGACTGAGTCTGGTGTAGAAACATCCAGAGCCACCGTGCACAGGCGTGTGCAGGAAATGGGCTACAGGTGCCGCATTCCCCAGGTAAAGCCACTTTTGAACCATAAACAGCGGCAGAAGCGCCTGACCTGGGCTACAGAGAAGCAGCACTGGACTGTTGCTAAGTGGTCCCAAGTACTTTTTTCTGATGAAAGCAAATTTTGCATGTCATTTGGAAATCAAGGTGCCAGAGTCTGGAGGAAGACTGGGGAGAAGGAAATGCCAAAATGCCTGAAGTCCAGTGTCAAGTACCCACAGTCAGTGATGGTGTGGGGTGCCATGTCAGCTGCTGGTGTTGGTCCACTGTGTTTCATCAAGGGCAGGGTCAATGCAGCTAGCTATCAGGAGATTTTGGAGCACTTCATGCTTCCATCGGCTGAAATGCTTTATGGAGATGAAGATTTCATTTTTCAGCACGACCTGGCACCTGCTCACAGTGCCAAAACCACTGGTAAATGGTTTACTGACCATGGTATTACTGTGCTCAATTGGCCTGCCAACTCTCCTGACCTGAACCCCATAGAGAATCTGTGGGATATTGTGAAGAGAAAGTTGAGAGACGCAAGACCCAACACTCTGGATGAGCTTAAGGCCGCTATTGAAGCATCCTGGGCCTCCATAACACCTCAGCAGTGTTACAGGCTGATTGCCTCCATGCCACGCCGCATTGAAGCAGTCATTTCTGCAAAAGGATTCCCGACCAAGTATTGAGTGCATAACTGAACTTTATTATTTGATGGTTTTTTTGTTTGTTTTTAAAAAACACTTTTATTTTATATTGGATGGTTGAAATATGTTAATTTTTTGAGACAGGTTTTTTGGGTTATCAGGAGTTGTATGCCAAAATCATCAGTATTAAAACAATAAAAGACCTGACAAATTTCAGTTGGTGTGTAATGAATCTAAAATATATGAAAGTTTAATTGTAATCATTACATTATGGAAAATAATGAAATTTAGCACTATATGCTAATTTTTTGAGAAGGACCTGTATATTTAAACTTTATATATGCAGCTGTGGTGTATTATGTGTTATTTTGAATTATAAGGTTTGAACGCTAGTGTGACCATGGGCCTTTAAAATAATTGTAAATTTTTGAAATTTTTTTCTTTTTCTTTTTTTAACAATTAACTCCTATGACTGATGGTACTCCCATGACCCCGTGTGTGACAAGTAGATACAATGTAAAAAAAATATAAGACAACAAAAAACATTAGAAAAGATTTTAAAAACTAAAGCAGCTGGTAACATGTCTCGTTGCCATCCCCATTACTCCCTCCCCACATCTCACCCATCATTATCCCTTCTCCCATATTGATAAAATAATTTAAAAAAAACACGAATGCATTTTTAAAATAAAAAAATTTTATTATAAAAAGATTGTTAAAAAAAGACAAAAAACTCAAAATCAAACTATATCTGATGCTGCCAACTCACTGCACCAGGCCCATTAAAGTAATGGCAGTACTTGTCTCGGCCGGCCTTCGCATCGTCCTTGCTCCTGCCTTGATTGACAGGTTAAATTCCTGCAATAGCGGGATCATTCTCACGCCATTCTCCAAGCACCACGTCACCATTGCTGTCCGAATCCATGAAGCCTGGCGGACTGTAAGTACCAGCATCGCGTTTGCGTAGAAAATTGTGCAGCACACAACAGGCCAACACCACCGAGTCTATGGATTCCAGCTTCATGTTGATTGGAGTGTGGGAAAACCCTGAAGCGGTTGGCCATTATGCCGAAGGCATTCCCCACAACGCGCCGTGCCCTAGACAGTCTGTAGTTAAAAATCCGCCTTTCCCCTGTCAAAGTCTTTTGTGGGTACGGTTTCACAAGATGCTCATGAAGGGGGAAGGCTTCATCACCCACAAACACAAAGTTTAGGTTGGCGGTGGTGTCCATGTTGGTTGGCAAGTTAAGTTTATTATTAAACAACCGTTCACCAAAAGTTGTGTGCTCCAAAATGCCACCGTCAGAAACCCTTCCATTAATGCCAACATCAACGTTAATAAATTCATAATTAGCATTAACAAGGGCCATGAGGATCATGCTGAAGTAGCCCTTGTAATTATGAAAAAAGGATCCGCTGTTGGCTGGTTGCGTGATCCTCACATGTTTGCCATCCAAGGCACCACCACAGTTTGGGAACTGCCAAATCCGTTCAAAATCAGAGGCAATAATTTGCCATTCTGCCACTGATTTTGGAAAAGGCATGTAGCTCCGTAAACTGCGGACGATGGCGTTGCATGTCTCTGGAATTAGTACTCCAAGCAGCGATCGAGAAATTGCAGCAGAAATTGCAAATCCTTCATTGAACGTCCGGTTGCCAGAAATCGCAGCGTTACTGCCAAACGTTCCTCTGCTGAAACAGCTGCACGCATCCATGTATCCTGCCGTTCAATGAGTGGCCTCACAGCTTCCAGTAGGAGCTTGAATGAATCCTCCTACATCCGTAGATAATTCCGGAAATCCTGCGGATTCTTCTCCTGCAACTTCCTCACTAGATGCATGTGGGTGAATCTGGACCTCTGCTCCAGCCATTCTCTGGTCCACATGCGACGCTTTCGCTTGGAACGCCTCTCTTCCACCCGTGCCTCTTCTTGTCGATCTGCCTCCATTGATAGTGCAACTGCCACAATCACACGCTCCGCGGTGGACAGGTTCATTATGTGCAACCTGTACGGTAAAGAAGAGAAAAGTTAATTACTATTAATAAAGTGTTTAAACAAAATAAAATAAAGAATAAAATAAAACATATATATATAAAAAAAATGTTTGTTAACTTTTAAGTTAACATTTTAAATACAGTTTACAAATGTCTAAAATGGTGGGGGGTGTAAAATAAATAAAGCAGACGAAAAAAAAAAAATAAGGTCAAAAAACGTATCAAACAACATCCCAAACAATATGTACCTTGAATCCAAATATCCTGAAGATCCAAATCCAAATGGGGAAGATGAAGTGCTCTAGCGACTCAGACAGGATCGCAAAACCCACCACTGCACCACAAACAGGATCGCAAAACTCCGACACACGATACTATCCTCGCAACAACAACGCACAAAGCCCCGTTGGAGTCACCCACAAAGTGCTCTGGAAACAATGGATGGGGGCGCAGTTATTATAGCTGAGGTGATGTTGTGGTCCCCAATCGGAGCTGAAGGGCGTTAACGAAAGAAAACAAAGTCCCGCCTGCGCCGCTGACTAATGCATCATCAACGAGGTCGCACATCGTTCACAAAAGGTGCCAAACACAGCGATTCAGGCTCACCAGCGGGACGCCAACGATCAAAATACGGTCCAGAACTCTAGTGAACGATCAACGAGATCACAGCAGGGGCCACATCGTTGCTACATGCCACACACAACGACGTCACTAACGAGATCGCTAAATAGTGACTTATTTTAACAATCTCGTTAGCGATCTCGTTTAGTGTGGCATACCCTTAAGACCTCACAGCTCACAGTGCATGTCAGGCCAAATGAGAATCATGAGGTCAAAGGAACTGGCCAAGGAGCTCAGAGACAGAATTGTGGCAAGGCACAGATCTGTCCAAGGATACAAAAGAATTTCTGCAGTACTCAAGGCTCCTAAGAGCACAGTGGCCTCCATAATCCTTAAATGGAAGACGTTTGGGACCACCAGAAGTCTTCCTAGACCTGACCGTCCAGCCAAACTTCAGCAATCGTGGGAGAAGAGCCTGGTGAAAGCGGTAAAGAAGAATCCCAAGATCACTGTGGCTGAGCTCCACAGATGCAGTAGGGAGATGGGAGAAAGTTCCACAAAGTCAACTATCACTGCAGCCCTCCACCAGTTGTGCCTTTATGGCAGAGTACCTGACTGAAGCCTCTCCTCAGTGCCAGACATATGAAAACCCACGTAGAGTTTGCTAAAAAACACATGAAGGACTCCCAGACTATAAGAAATAAGATTCTCTTGTCTGATGAGACGAAGATAGAACTTTTTGGTGATAATTCTAAGCGGTATGTGTAGAGAAAACCAGGCACTGCTCATCACCTGCCCAATACAATCCCAACAGATGAACAAGCTGGTGGCAGCATCATGCTATGGCGGTGTTTTTCAGCTGCAGGGACAGGTCGATTGGTTGTAATTGAAGGACACATGAATGCGGCCAAGTACAGAGATATCCTGGATGAAAACCTCTTCCAGAGTGATCTGGACCTCAGATTTGGCCGAAGGTTCACCTTCCAACAAGACAATGACCCAAAGCACACAGCTAAAATAACAAAGGAGTGGCTTCAGAACAACTCTGTGACCATTCTTGACTGGCCCAGCCAGAGCCCTGACCTAAACCCAATTGAGCATCTCTGTAGAGACCTGAAAATGGCTGTCCACCAACATTCACCATCCAACCTGAAGGAACTGGAGAGGATCTGCAAGGAAGAATAGCAGAGGATCCCCAAATCCAGGTGTGAAAAACTTGTTGCATCATTCCCAAGAAGACTCATGGCTGCACTATCTGAAAAGGGTGCTTCTACTCAATACTGAGCAAAGGGTCTGAATTAGAGATGAGCGACTTTGCCTTTTGGAGGGTCGAGTCGGGTTTCGGACCACCCAACTTCCCCAAAAGTTGAGTCGAACAAAATCAGCCAACTATCATTAAAAGTGGAAGGTCCGACTGAAACACGAAACCCAATGCAAGTTTGTCAACCTAAATTTATTTTATAATAATAGTTACGCATTGAAAACTGGGGGTTATTTGGCTAAAGTTGGGGGGGCAGGGCTGGCTCCAGGTTTTCGTGTGCCCCGGGCGAAAGAGTATCAGTACGCCCCTTTAACACATGCCACAATTCATGATGCTCCGATATGGCAGAGAAATATAGGTATAGTACAATGCCAAATACTTCACTTCTTACATTACATGACTGATATCTATTTTAAATTCTACAATAGCTCAAAAACTGGAAAGTATATTCCTCCATACAGTATTATGGCCACCACATAGTTCGCCATACAGAATAATGAGCCCCATATATTGCTCCACACAGGATAATTGGTTCCATATAATGTTCCATACAGTATATGATGAGCACCACATAATGCTACAGTATATGATGGTCCCCATATAATGTGCTATACAGTATAGGACGGTCCCCATAGAGTAGAATGAGCCCCACATATTGCTCCATACAGTATGAGTCGCATATAAAGCTCCATACAGTATATGATGGGCCCCATATATTGCTCCATACAGAATGGGCTCCATATAATGCTCCATACAGAATAGGCCCCATATGTGCTCCATATGATGCTCCATACCCTATATGATGCCCCATAAATAATGAACACCATATGACGCTCCAGTATATGATGGGCCCCATGGATGATGCTCCACTGTATGATGGGCCTATATAATGCTCCATATAAAATGGGCCCAATATGATGCGCCAGTGTATAAGGTGCCCCGTATATGATGCTCCAGTGTATGATGGGCCCCATTTATAATGCTCCAGTGTATGATGGGCCCCATGGATGATGCTCCAGTGTACGATGGGCCTATATAATGCTCCATATATAATGGGCCCCATTTATAATGCTCCAGTGTATAATGGGCCCCGTATATGATGCTCCAGTGTATGTTGGGCCTATATAATGCTCCATATATAATGGGCCCAATATGATGCTCCAGTGTATAAGGTGCCCCGTATATGATGCTCCAGTGTATGATGGGCCCCATGGTTGATGCTCTAGCGTATGATGGGCCTATATAATGCTCCATATATAATGGGCCCCATATGATGCTCCAGTATATGATGGGCCCCATTGATGATGCTCCAGTGTATGATGGGCCTATATAATGCTCCATATATAATGGGCCATATTTATAATGCTCCAGTGTATAATGTGCCCCGTATATGATGCTCCAGTGTATGATGGGCCTATAAAATGCTCCATATATAATGAGCCACATTTATAATGCTGCAGTATATAATGGGCCCCGTATATGATGCTCCAGTGTATGATGGGCCTATATAATGCTCCATATATAATGGGCCCAGTCTGATGCTCCAGTGTATAGGTTGCCTTGTATATGATGCTCCAGAGTATGATGGGCCCCATTTATAATGCTCCAGTGTATGATGGGCCCCATGGACGATGCTCTAGTGTATGATGGTCCTATTTAATGCTCCATATATAATGGGCCCCATATGATGCTCCAGTATATGATGGGCCCCATGGATGATGCTCCAGTGTATGATGGGCCTATATAATGCTCCATATATAATGGGCCCCATTTACAGTTAGGTCCATATATATTTGGACAGAGACAACATTTATCTAATTTTGGTTCTAGACATTACCACAATGAATTTTAAACAAAACAATTCAGATGCAGTTGAAGTCCAGACTTTCAGCTTTCATTTGAGGGTATCCACATTAAAATTGGATGAAGGGTTTAGGAGTTTCAGCTCCTTAACATGTGCCACCCTGTTTTTAAAGGGACCAAAAGTAATTGGACAAATGACTCCAAGGCTATTTCATGGACAGGTGTGGGCAATCCCTTTGTTATGTCATTCTCAATTAAGCAGATGAAAGGGCCGGAGTTGATTTGAGGTGTGGTGTTTGCATTTGGAAGGTTTTGCTGTGAAGGAAACATGTGGTCACAGGAGCTCTCCATGCAGGTGAAACAAGCCATCCTTAAGCTGCAAGAACAGAAAAAAACCCATCCAAGAAATTGCTACAACATTAGAAGTGGCAAAATCTACAATTTGGTACATCCTGAGAAAGAAAGAAAGCACTGGTGAACTCATCAATCCAAAAAGACCTGGGAGCCACGGAAGACAACAGTGGTGGATGATCGCCGCATACTTTCTTTGGTGAAGAAGAACCCGTTCACAACATCAACTGAAATCCAGAACACTCTCAGTGAAGTAGGTGTATCTGTCTCTAAGTCAACAGTAAAGAGAAGACTCCATGAAAGTAAATACAAAGGGTTCACATCTAGATGCAAACCATTCATCAATTCCAAAAATAGACAGGCCAGAGTTAAATTTGCTGAAAAACACCTCCAGAAGCCAGCTCAGTTCTGGAAAAGTATTCTATGGACAGATGAGACAAAGATCAACCTGTACCAGAATGATGGGAAGCCAAAAGTTTGGAGAAGAAAGGGAACGGCACATGATCCAAGGCACACCACATCCTCTGTAAAACATGAATAAATAAAGTACTCAAGAATATAGAATACACAAAATGAATCAAATAAAATATAAGTGTATATAATAAATATATTAAGTGCCTATATAACCTGAGAAATTTTGGATGGCAGACCACCCGGAATTAATTAAACAAAATCACCAGGTGCTGGAAAGAGAAATACCTAATGGAGTGGAAAAGGACAACGAGACCAAGAAAATATACTATAATCAAAATGCCTTTATTAAACAAAGTTACTGGCTTGACAAACGTATAATATAACCATGTAATAAAATAATTTAAAACAACAGGACACTATAATCAATAAATATACTCAATATAATATAATATATATATATATATATAATGTAATGCTCAGAAAATAAAACCAGGTAAAAAAACTATATATACAACATGATTATATAGTGAACACACAGTGGTGTACAAAATGTAATATAACAAATACTATGATGTGTATATTAAATATGAAAAATATATAAAGTGTGTGCACTAAATCAAAAAGAATTTTTTATACTACCCACTACAATTCGTGTGCAAATGATTGCAGAAATCAATCAAATGGAATAAAAATGTGTAACAAATAAAACCGGTCAAATAGTGCAAAAAAAAGGACCATCAATGAAAAAAGGCGCACCAAATAAAAACCAATATACCTGGGAGCAAAAAGTGTCAGATGTATGTGCCTGCTGAAAACGCGCCCCACATCCTCTGTAAAACATGGTGGAGGCAACGTGATGGCATGGCCATGCATGGCTTTCAATGGCACTGGGTCACTTGTGTTTATTGATGACATAACAGCAGACAAGAGTAGCCGGATGAATTCTGAAGTGTACCGGGATATACTTTCAGCCCAGATTCAGCCAAATGCTGCAAACTTGATTGGACGGCGCTTCATAGTACAGATGGATAATGACCCCAAGCATACAGCCAAAGCTACACAGGAGTTCATGAGTGCAAAAAAGTGGAACATTCTTCAATGGCCAAGTCAATCACCAGATCTTAACCCAATTGAGCATGCATTTCACTTGCTCAAATCCAGACTTAAGAGGGAAAGACCCACAAACAAGCAAGACCTGAAGGCTGCGGCTGTAAAGGCCTGGCAAAGCATTAAGAAGGAGGAAACCCAGCGTTTGGTGATGTCCATGGGTTCCAGACTTAAGGCAGTGATTGCCTCCAAAGGATTCGCCACAAAATTTTGAAAATAAAAATATTTTGTTTGGGTTATGTTTATTTGTCCAATTACTTTTGACCTCCTAAAATGTGGAGTGTTTGTAAAGAAATGTGTACAATTCCTACATTTTCTAACACATATTTTTGTTCAACCCTTCAAATTAAACGTTACAATCTGCACTTGAATTCTGTTGTAGAGGTTTCATTTCAAATCCAATGTGGTGGCATGCAGAGCCCAACTCGCGAAAATTGTGTCACTGTCCAAATATTTCTGGCCCTGACTGTATAATGCTCCAGTGTATGATGGGCCTATATAATGCTCCAAATATAATGGGCCCCATATGATGCTCCAGTATATGATGGGGCCCATGGATGATGCTCCAGTGTATGATGGGCCTACATAAATGCTCCATATATAATGGGCCCCATTTATAATGCTTCAGTGTATAATGGGCCCCGTATATGATGCTCCAGTGTATGATGGGCCTATATAATGCTCCATATATAATGGGCCCCGTATATGATGCTCCAGTGTATGATGGGCCTATATAATGCTCCATATATAATGGGCCCCATTTATAATGCTCCAGTGTATAATGGGCCCTATCTATGATGCTCAAGTGTGTATGATGGGCTCCATATATAATTCTTCAGTGCATAATGCTCCCCATATATTGCTCAAAACATTAAAAAAAAATGAAATACCTCTCCTCGCTGGGCACTGCTCTACTCTGGACTCCTCAGCGTTGCTATCTTCCAGCTCTCTGCACTTGGACTGTTCAGGCAGAGGTGTACAGTCATGGCCAAAAGTTTTGAGAATGACACAAATATTAATTTTTACAAAGTCTACTGCTTCACTTTTTCTAATGGCAATTTGCATATACTCCAGAATGTTATAAAGAGTAATCAGCTTAACAGCAATTACTTGCAAAGTCAATATTTGGCTAGAAAATGAACTTTATCCCCCAAAACACATTTCAACATCATTACAGCCATACCTTAAAAGGAACAGCTAACCTCTTTTCAGTGATTGCTCCATTAACACAGGTGTGGGTGTTGATGAGGACATGGCTGGAGATCAATCTGTCATGATTAAGTAAGAATGACACCACTGGACACTTTAAAAGGAGGCTGGTGCTTGGCATCATTGTTTCTCTTCTGTTAACCATGGTTATCTCTAAAGAAACACGTGCAGTCATCATTGCAATGCACAAAAATGGCCTAACAGGGAAGAGTATCGCAGCTAGAAAGATTGCACCTCAGTCAACAATCTATCGTATCATCAAGAACTTCAAGGAGAGAGGTTCCATTGTTGCCAAAAAGGCTTCAGGGCGCCCAAGAAAGACCAGCAAGCGCCAGGACCGTCTCTTAAAAGTGTTTCAGCTGCGGGATCAGGCTACCAGCAATGCAGAGCTTGCTCAGGAATGGCAGCAGGCAGGTGTGAGTGCATCTGCACGCACTGTGAGGCGGAGACTCTTGGAGCAAGGCCTGGTCTCAAGGAGGGCAGCAAAGAAGCCACTTCTCTCCAGAAAAAACATCATGGACAGACTGATATTCTTCAAAAGGTACAGGCAGTGGACTGCTGAGGACTGGGGTAAAGTTATTTTCTCTGATATATCCCCTTTTCGATTGTTTGGGACATCAGGAAAACGCCTCATTCGGAGAAGACAAGGTGAGCGCTACCACCAGTCTTGTCTCATGCCAACTGTTAAGCATCCTGAAACCATTCATGTGTGGGGTTGCTTCTCAGCCAAGGGAATCGGCTCTCTCACAGTCTTGCCTAAAAACACAGCCATGAATAAAGAATGGTACCAGAATGTCCTCCAAGAGCAACTTCTCCCAACCCTCCAAGAGCAGTTTGGTGATCAACAATGCCTTTTCCAGCATGATGGAGCACCTTGCCATAAAGCAAAGGTGATAACTAAATGGCTCAGGGAACAAACCATAGAGATTTTGGGTCCATGGCCTGGAAACTCCCCAGATCTTAATCCCATTGAGAACTTGTGGTCAATCATCAAGAGACGGGTGGACAAACAAAAACCTAAAATTCTGACAAAATGAAAGCATTGATTGTGCAAGAATGGACTGCTATCAGTCAGGATTTGGTCCAGAAGTTGATTGAGAGCATGCCAGGGAGAATTGCAGAGGTCCTGAAGAAGAAGGGTCAACACTGCAAATATTGACTTGCTGCATTAACTCATTCTAACTGTCAATATAAGCTTTTGTTACTCATATGTTTGCAATTATTATATTTCTGTCTGTGATAAAAACATCTGTCAAACACACATAAAAACTAGAGGGCAGAAGATCATGTGAAAATATAATATTTGTGTCATTCTCAAAACTTTTGGCCATGACTGTACAGATGTGACGTCATCGCGCTCTCTGACCTGAATGTCACTGTCAGGAATCGCGGAAGATGTCACAGCGGTGGAGCAGGGAAAGGTAAGCATTGCAAGTGCTAAGGCCCTGACCAAGCGGGGGGGCCACGTGGGGGCCACTCGTGGGTGACAGCACTGGCACAGGGCCCCTTATAGTACACCGGTGTCTCTGACAGCGAGTGGGCCCCCCCACCGTCAGAGATACCGGTGTACTATGAGGGGCCCTGTGCCAGTGCCGTCGCCCACGAGTGGACCCCCCCACCTGCTCAGGGCACCGACACTTGCCCGGGTGCGCCAGGTGCTGACACGGGCCCTGGGGGGTACAGCCCACTAAGGAAGGAGGAAAAACTGGCATATGTTGAGGTGTAGGCTGGACGTTCAGCAGCTGCAAATGGAGGAATTAGAGAAATCGGAGGAAGAGGACAAAGCAAGCTATTTTGCTGGCAACCTATGTGTCAACATGGGAAGGTGGTACAAAATCCTTTGAAACCCAGGCATGGTTCATTTAATGAAGGTGAGATCACCAACATTTTGGGTCGACAGCCGGGTCCTTCTTTCTGTCAGGATTGATCCAGCAGCACTGAAGACTCTTTCTGATAGCACGCTTCCAGCAGGGCAAGCGAGCTCCTGTAAGGCATATTGTGCCAGTTCAGGCCAGGTGTCCAGTTTACAGGCCCAGTAGTCAAAGGGGAATGAACTTTGAGGGAGAACATCGATAGGGGAGGAGAGGTAATTTTGAACCATAGTTGACAACTGCTGTCTCCTGTCTGTTGCAATCGATTCAGTCGTATGATGTCACGGATGTGTCGCCACGAAGATCGTCGCGATTACACAATCTGACTTCGCGCAGCTGAGTTTTTGGTGCTTGGTGTTTTTCGGCAGTGAGGGAGTTAATTCTCTCACTCTCTGTGCTAGACGAGGTCCGGCCTCGCCCAGCTGCAGTTAATTCTGCAGTAATGAGATTACTTCAAATACCTGCCAGTCTGCTAGGAATGTGTCGGTGAAAGCATTCATGCAGACCAGCAGAGCGGATCGTGGTATTGTGAAGTTTGAAGTGAAGAGTACCTGGTGTGGTTGTTTTCCCCTCCTCGCTTTATCATTTATCTCCGTACCCGTTGGTGTTCCCTCTGTTTCTGTGGTGTGATTTTTGTATGCAAGGTGGATTTCAGTTTACCCCTTGTACTGTCTCGTTCGTCTATTACTGTGTTTAGGCATATACCTTCCAGTCCCCTGTGTTGTGATCGGGGTCCTTCTCAGGACTAGATTACTGAAGGTCAGGGATTTGCAGGAGATAGGGTTACGCTGGCGGCCTGGACCTCTGTACCATCAACAGTACCTCCAGGTAGAGGGATTAGTCAGGACCCCAGCTTAGGGTCAGTATAGACCCCGGACCTCCTGTATGCAGTAACAGCGTGACATATGAGCGGTACTCGAGAAATCAGTCCACAACATGGTCATGAAACCCCTGTCGGCTGTGTGCACCATGAACACCTCTTCCATGTTGCCCAGTACGGCTCATGGTAGAACCTGCACCGCTGCTGTGTGCTAGGAATGCCTCTAACAAAAGGTTTACCAGAGTTGATTGTTTGTTCGCCAATATTAGCTCTAGGTTCTCCTGTGGCATGATGCTCTGTAATTTGCCTTTATAGCATGGATCGAGGATGCTGGCCAACCAGTAGTCGTCATCCTTCATAATTTTGGCAATGCGGGGGTCCCTTTTTAGGATCCTCAAGACATAATCATGCATGTGGGCCAATGTTCCAGATGTCAATGATGCACTGACAGTGGTGGGTGGAGGAGCACTTTCTGCCAAATCCACATCCCTCCAGTCACGCACAAACCCTGTACCTGACCTTGGCAAGCCAACATTTTCGCTTGCCCCCTGAGAAGCATCCTCCTCCCCAAAATAATCATCCCCCTCATCCTCCTCTTCTTCTTCTTCCTCCACCTCGTCCAGGACAGTTCCCTGAGCAGACAATGGCTGACTGTCATCAAGGCTTCCCTCCTCCTCCTCTTCCTCCTCCGCTGCAGACGCCTGATCCTTAATGTGCGTCAAAGTTTGCATGAGCAGACCATAAGTGGGATGCTCATGCTCATGATGGCGTTGTCTGCGCTTACCGGCCATGTGCATTCCTCAAAACACTGAAGGGCTTTACAGAGGTCTTTCAGCTTTGACCACTGCACACCCGACAACTCCATGTCTGCCCTCAAACTGCCTGCCCGTGTATCCTCCCACAAATGCATTACAGCCTGCCTCTGTTCACACAGCCTCTCAACCATGTGCATGATGGAGTTCCACCTTGTTGCAACGTCTATGATTAGGCGGTGCTTGGGGAAGTGGAGCGATCGCTGCAGCCTCTGCATACGACTGGAGTCTACGGGCGAGCAACGGATGTGCGAGCAGTCTTCGCACCTTATGGAGCAGGGCTGTTAACTCCGGATAATTATTTTGGAAGCACTGCACCACCAGGTTCAAGGTGTGAGCCAGGCAAGGTATGTGTCTGAGTTTTGCCAGGGCTATGGCCGCCACAAAATTACGGCCGTTATCACTGACTACCTTGCCTGGCTCAAGATGTAGACTGCACAGCCATGACTCAGTTTCTCGCTGCAAGTAGTCGGCCAGTACTTCTGCGGTGTGTCTGTTATCGCCCAAAGCCATCATCTTTAAAACAGCATGCTGACTCTTACCACCAGCTGTTCGATAGTGGGACACCTCGTGTGCAACACTGGCAGCTGCGGATGGAGTGCTCGTGCGACTGCGCTCTGTCGACGAGCTTTCGCTTCTGGAGGAGGAGGAGGGAGGAGGGTCGAACGCCTACAGCCAACTGTCTATACCGTGGGCTAGGCAACACTGTCCCACCGCTGCAGTCCCCTGTGGACCCTGCATCCACCACATTAATCCAGTGCGCAGTGATGGACACGTAAGGCCCTGGCCATGCCTACTGGCCCATGCATCTGTTGTGAGGAGCACCTTTCCACTCACTGATTGTTTGAGTGCATGGACAATGCAGTCTTTCACATGCAGGTTGAGGGCAGGGATGGGTTTTTTTCTAGAAAAGAAGTGCCGACTGGGTAGGTCATAGCGTGGGACAGCGTAGGCCATGAGCTCTCGGAACGCTGCTCTTTCAACTAAACGGAAGGGCATCATCTCTAATGAGATCAGTTTGGCAATGTAGGCGTTCAAAGCTAGTGTACGCGGATGAGAGGATGAGTACTTTCTTGTCCTACTCAGAGTGTCTGCTAGGGTGAGCTGGACTTGAGAGCTGCATATGGGGTAACTAGCGGTGGACATGATGAACTGAGAGGAGGTTGGTGATGGTGATGATGGTGGTGGTGGTGGTGATGGCCTAGATTCAGTCTTTCATTGCAAAAACATTGTGATTTCCTGACTGCTTTGAACTTGCGATGACACCTCAACATTTCTTGCTGGTGGTGTGCTAACTGGTGGGCTTACAGTGGAAGAAGCGATGGAGCATTGCTGGCTACCTTCAGTCGGAGCAGGTGCACATGTGCTACCTGAGGTTTTGTAGTCCGTCCTCGCTTGCAAGTGCATGGTCATTAAATGTCTAAGCATGCAACTGGTATTCAAATTTCTGAGATTTTTCCCTCGGCTAAAGGTCCTTCCGCACTTCTTACAGATAACCTTTGCCTCATCAATAGGATTTTGGTCAAAAAAGTGCCACACTGCACTCTTCCTACTATGGGATAAATTTTCAGGGCTTGCACGCTGTGCTAATTTGACCGTCTGGTCACACTTTCCTGCAACTCTTTTTGTTTTTTTAACACGTTTTTGGACTGCTACGGGCCTGCCAGAAAACCGCACCTGCGATGTCTATGCCTGCTGCGGATCCTCCTCCTCTTCTGAGCTATTGCCAGCGGCACCCTCTTCCCCCAATGGATGTCAATCCAGGTCAACAACTGGGTCATCCATCACCTCCTCTTCAATTTCATCTGCACCTTCCTCTGTGTCACCGTGTAAGGTGGTATAGTATGCGGGAAGGGGCACCTGAGTTTCATCAGGGTCACATTCTGGCTCAGTACACTGCGAGGGCAATGTAGTGCTCTGGTTGAATGTACCAGCACAATCATCTAGCAGTGGCTGTGCATCAGTGCACTCCATGTCAGATTCATCTTGGACTGGGGAATTCAGGATTTGACTTGATAACCCAGGCATGGTATGTGAAAAGATCTCCATGGAGTAATCTGAAGTGTGGCCTGCCGCATCCTTCACTTTTGGTGGGGGTAAATGACACAAGGAAAGGGGTTGATCCTGACCAGAAGCCTGCACTGATGACTCAGTGCTTGGAGCTTTTGAAACTTCAGAAGAGGAGGCGATAGAGCTGGAGGCTGTTTCAGCAATGTAAGCCAAAACCTGTTCCTGATGCTCCGGCTTTAAAAGCGGTTTACCTACTCCCAGAAAAGGGAGCCTTCCAGGTCTTCTGGAGCCAGACGATGACGCAGACTCAACACCTCCTACCTTATGTGCTATTGTGCTTTTGCCACTACCAACAGATACACCACCACCACCACCATCAGTACCAGCTGGCCCACCCCGCCCTCGTCCGCGGCCTCTTCCACCATACTTCCTCATGTTTGGGAAAATATACCAAAAATACCAGCAGATATATGGTACTGTATCAGAAGCGTACAGCTGTATACGGTGAAGGGGAAAATTGTAAATCTCCGTATATATTTCCAGGGGTCAAACACATACGCTCTCAGGCTCATATTTGACCAGAATATAAAAAGCAGAAAAAGGGTGCTGTATCACAAGCGTACAGCTGTATACAGTCTAGAGGTAATTTTAACCCCTTCACCCCAAGGGTGGTTTGCACGTTAATGACCGGGCCAATTTTTAAATTCTGACCACTGTCTCTTTATGAGGTTATAACTTGGAACGCTTCAACGGATATTCGCGATTCTGAGATTGTTTTCTCGTGACATATTGTACTTCACGTTAGTGGTAACATTTCTTCCATATACCTTGCGTTTATTTTTGAAAAAAATGCAAATATGGCGAAAATTTTTAAAATTTTGCAATTTTCAAACTTTGAATTTTTTTTCCCTTAAAACAGAGAAATATGTCATACAAAATAGTTAAGAAATAACATTTCCCACATGTCTACTTTACATCAGCACAATTTTGGAACCAAAATTTTTTTTTGTTAGGAAATTATAAGGGTTAAAAGTTGACCAGTGATTTCTCATTTTTACAACAAAATTTACAAAGCCATTTTTTTAGGGACCACCTCACGTTTGAAGTCACTTTGAGGGGTCTATATGGCAGAAAATACCCAAAAGTGACACCATTCTAAAAACTGCACCCCTCAAGGTACTCAAAACCACATTCAAGAATTTTATTAACCCTTCAGGTGCTTCACAGGAGCTGAAGCAACGTGGAACGAAAAAATTAATATTTAACTTTTTAGCCACAAAAATGATCTTTTACAAACTTTTTTTTATTTTCACATGGGTAAAAGGAGAAAATGGACAGATAAAGTTGTTGTGCAATTTCTCCTGAGTACGCCAATACCCCATATGTGGGGGAAAACCACTGTTTGGGCACACGGCAGAGCTCGTAAGGGAAGGAGCGCCGTTTGACTTTTTCAAACTAAAATTGGCTGGAGTTGAGATTGGACGCCATGTCGTGTTTGGAGAGCCCCTGATGCGCCTAAACAGTGGAAACCCCCCACAAGTGACACCATTTGGAAACTAGACCCCCTAAGGAACTTATCTAGATCTGTTGTGAGCACTTTGAACCCCAAAGTGTTTCACAAAAGTTTATAATGCCTGGGTGTGAAAAAAAAAAAAAAATTTCCACAAAAATGATTTTTTAGTCCCAAATTTTTGATTTTTCCCAAGGAAATTGGACCCCAAAAGTTGTTGTCCAATTTGTCCTGAGTACGCTGATACCCCATATGTGATGGGGGGAAACTGTTTGGGCGCATGGCAGGGCTTGGAAAGGAAGCAGTAACGTTTTGGAATGCAAACATTGATGGGGGTCATGTTCCACTTTTGGTGCCCCAGATGAGCCTAAACAGTGGAAACCCCACACAAGTGACCCCATTTTGGAAGCTAGACCCCCTAAGGAACTTATCTAGATCTTTGGTGAGCACTTTGAACCCCCAAGTGCTTCACACAAGTTTATAATGCCCGGGCATGAAAATAAAAAATCCTATTTTTTTCCCACAAAAATTATCTCTTAGTCACTAATTTTTTATTTTCCCATAGGTAACAGGAGAAATTGGACCTCAAAAGTTGTTGTCCAATTTGTCCTGAGTACGCTGATACCCCATATGTGGGGGGGAACCACTGTTTGGGCGCACGGCAGATCTCAGAAGGGAAGGAGCACCATTTGACTTTTTCCAACCAAAATTGGCTGGAATTGAGATTAGACGCCATGTTGCATTTGGAGAGTCCCTGATGTGCCTAAACAGTGGAAACCCCCACAAGTGACCCCATTTGGGAAACTAGACCCCCTAAGGAACTTATCTAGATCTTTGGTGAGCAATTTGAACCCCCAAGTGCTTCACACAAGTTTATAACGTAGAGCCGTAAAATTAAAAAATCATATTTTTTCCACAAAATTGATCTCTTCACCCCAATTTTTATTTTCCCAAGGGTAACAAGACTCCAAAAGTTATTGTGCAATTTGTCCTGAGTACGCTGATACCCCATATGTGGGGGTAAACCACTGTTTGGGTGCATGGCAGAGTTTGGAAGGGAAGGAGCGCCGTTTGACTTTTTCAACACAGAATTGGCTGGATGCCATGTCGTGTTTGGAGAGCTCCTGATCTGCCTAAACAGTGGAAACCCACCACAAATGACACCATTTTGGAAACTAGACCCCTCAAGGAACTTATCTAGATGTGTGGTGAGCACTTTGAACCCCCAAGTGCTTCACAGAAGTTTATAACGTACAGCCGTAAAATAAAAAATCTTTTTTTTTTTTTTTACAAAAATGATTTTTTTGCCCCCAATATTTTATTTTCACAAGGGTAACAGGAGAAATTGGACCCCAAAAGTTGTTGTCCAATTTGTCCTGAGTACGCTGATACCCAATATGTGGGAGTAAACTACTGTATGGGCGCACGTCGGGGCTCGGAAGGGAAGTAGTGACGTTTTGGATTGCAGACTTTGATGGATTGGTCTGGGGGCGTCATGTGCATTTGGAGAGCCCCTGATGCGCCTAAACAGTGGAAACCCCCACAAGTGACCCCATTTTGTAAAATAGACCCCACAAGGAACTTATCTAGATGTGTGGTGAGCACTTTGAAGCCCGAAGTGCTTCACAGAAGTTTATAGCGTACAGCCGTAAAAATAAAAAATCCTTTTTTTTTTTTACAAAAATGATTTTTTCGCCCCAATATTTTATTTTCAAAAGGGTAACAGGAGAAATTGGACCCAAAAGTTGTTGTCCAATTTGTCCTGAGTACGCTGATACCCAATATGTGGGAGAAAACTACTGTATGGGCGCACGTCAGGGCTCGGAAGGGAAGTAGTGACGTTTTGGATTACAGACTTTGATGGAATGGTCTGGGGGCGTCATGTCGCATTTGGAGAGCCCCTAATGCGCCTAAACAGTGGAAACCCCCACAAGTGACCCCATTTTGGAAAATAGACCCCACAAGGAACTTTTCTAGATGTGTGGTGAGCGCTTTGAAGCCCCAAGTGCTTCACAGAAGTTTATAACATACAGCCGTAAAAAAAAAAAAAATCATTTTTTTTTTACAAAAATGATATTTTGCCCCCAGTTTTTTATTTTCCCAAGGGTAACAGGAGAAATAGGACAAATTGCCAATAACTCTTGGGGTACAGAGTACGCTGATACCCCATATGTGGGGGTAAACTACTGTTTGGGCGCATGGCAGAGCTCAGAAGTGAAGGAGCACCGTTTGACATTTTCAACGCAGAATTGACTGGAATTGAGATCAGACGCCATGTCACATTTGGAGAGCCCCTGATGTGCCTAAACAGCGGAAACCCCCAATTCTAACTCCAACCATAACCCCAACACACCCCTAACCCTAGTCCCAACCCTAACCACAAACCTAACCCTAACACACCCCTAACCCTAATCCCAACCCTAACCCTAATCCTAACGTTAGCGCCAACCCTAACCCTAACTTTAGCCGCAACCCTAACCCTAATGGAAAAATGGAAATAAATAAATTTTTTTAATTTTATTATTTTTCCCTAACTAAGGGGGTGATAAAGGGGGGTTTGATTTACTATTTATAGCGGGTTTTTATGATTGGCAGCTGTCACGCTAAAAGACGCTTTTTATTGCAAAAAGTAGTTTTTTGCATCACCACATTTTGAGAGCTATAATTTTTGCATATTTTGGCCCACAGAGTCATGTGAGGTCTTTTTTTTTGCGGGACGAGGTGACGTTTTTATTGGTACCATTTTTGAGCATGTGACGTTTTTTGATCGCTTTTTATTTCGATTTTTGGGAGGTTAGAATGAACAAAAATCAGCAATTCATGAATTTCTTTTGGGGGAGGCATTTATACCGTTTCGCGTGTGGTAAAATTGATAAAGCAGTTTTATTCTTCGGGTCAGTACGATTACGTGATACCTCATTTATATCATTTTTTTATGTTTTGGGGCTTTTATAGAATTTAAGCAATTTTATCTAAAAAATTATTATTTTTGCATCGCTTTATTCTGCGAGCTATAACTTTTTTACTTTTCGCTGATGATGCTGTATGAGGCTCGTTTTTTGCGGGACAAGATGAAGTTTTCAGCGGTACCATGTTTATTTATATCGGTCTTTTTGATCGCGTGTTATTCCACTTTTTGTTCGGCAGTATGATGATAAAGCATTGATTTTTTGCTTAGTTTTTTTTTTTTTTTTAAGGGGTTCACTAAAGGGGTTAACTAGTGGGATAGTTTTATAGGGGGGGTCGTTACGGACGCGGCAATACCAAATATGTGTACTTTTATTGTTTTGTTTTTTTTATTTACAGGAAGAAATGAATTTATTGGGGAATATTTTTTTTTTTTTTATGATTTTTTTTACACTTTTTATTTTCATTTTTTTAACTTTTTTACTTTGTCCCAGGGTGGGACATCACAGTATTTTAGCAGATCGCTGGTGTGACAGTGTGCACAGCACTCTGTCACACCAGCGATCGCTCTGGCAGTGCTGCAGGCTTCTCAGTGCCTGCTCTCAGCAGGCACTGAGGAAGCCGCCACCCTGCAGGACCCCGGCGCCATCTTGGATCCGGGGACCAGGAGGGAGGACGGACCCTCGGAACAGCGCGACACATATCGCTGCTCTGAGGGTCTCAGGGGAGCGCGCAGGGAGCCCCCTGCCTGCGCGATCCTCCCCTGTGCCCCGGGTACACCACGATCATGTTTGATTGCGGTGTGCCAGGGCTTAATGTGCCGGGAGCGGTCCGTGACCGCTCCTGACACATAGTGCTGGGTGTCAGCTGTGATAATCAGCTGACACCCTGCCGCGATCGGCTGCGCTCCCCTGGGAGCGCGTCCGATCGCACGGGACGTACTATCCCGTCCCCGGTCATACGGGCCCAGGTACCATGGACGGGATAGTACGTCCGATGGCAGTAAGGGGTTAAATCTCCGTATATATTTCCGGAGTCAAACACAGACGCTCACAAGGCTCAGTATGGATTAGACCAGAATATAGGCAGAACACGGAGTATACTGGGTTCATAGGCAGTACCATGGCTGTATAGTGTGAGGGTAAGTTGTAAATCTCGTATATATTTCCGGAGTCAACACAGAGCTCACAGGCTCAGTATGGATTAGACCAGAATATAAAAAGCAGAAAAAGGGTACTGTATCTCAAGCGTACAGCTGTATAAATGTAGGGGTAATTGTAAATCTCCGTATATATTTCCGGAGTCAGACACAGATGCTCACAGGCTCAGTATGGATATGCCAGAATATAAAAAGCAGAAAAAGGGTACTGTATCAGAACATACCAGGTGTATACAGTGTAGGGGTAATTGTAAATCTCCGTATATATTTCTGGAGTCAGACACAGGCACTCAGAGGCTCAGTATGGATTAGACCAGAATATAAATAACAGAAAAAGGGTACTGTATCACAAGCGTACAGCTGTATACAGTCTAGGGGTAATTTTAAATCTCCGTATATATTTCCGGAGTCAGACACAGACGCTCACAGGCTCAGTATGGATTAGACCAGAATATAAAAAGCAGAAAAAGGGTACTATATCAGAAGCGTACAGCTGTATACATTCTATGGGTAATTTTAAATCTCCGTATATATTTCCGAAGTCAGACACAGATGCTCAGAGGCTCAGCGTGGATTAGACCAGAATATAAAAAGCAGAAAAAGGGTACTATATCAGAAGCCTACAGCTGTATACAGTCTAGGGGTAATTGTAAATCTCCGTATATATTTCCAAGGTCAGACACAGACGCTCACAGGCTCCAGTATGGATTAGACCAGAATATAAAAAGCAGAAAAAGAGCACTGTATCGCAAGCGTACAGCTGTATACAGCCTAGGGGTAATTTTAAATCTCTGTATATGTTTCTGGAGTCAGACACAGACGCTCTCAGGCTCAGTCTGGATTAGACCAGAATATAAAAAGCAGAAGAAGTGTACTGTATCAGAAATACCAGGTGTATACAGTAAACACCTTATATCCCAGACAGAGGTACAACTCGGATTAAATCAAGCAACTAAACTATCTTTCAAAAGAAGGTTTTTTTTAATATAAAATCCAACTTTATTGATATATAAAAATCACTCAAAATTTATACATACAAAAAGGATGCAAGATTGAAAAAAAGGGACGTAGAATTCTCCCTAAAATTGTAAACATATTGCTGCATGGCAAAGAATCCAATGGCCACGATAATCACGAAATTTTATAGCATCTGCAGTTCATTTACAAATAATGCATATGGTTGTTATTATCTTCACCTACTCAAAAAACCATAGCCCTAATTAAGGGAATATGGCTTGATAGTGAAAACACACAACCAATAACATAACAAAAAATCAATATCAATGGTATTTGTTGCCAACTAAACTATAGTCAGCTAAGAGAAAATAAATATGTTGTGAACAGTAAAAAATATGCAACATACAGGATATATTTCAATGAAAGAGATGTTTGGCCATTTGTTACCCATAAGTGAAAATACATATCCTAATGCAATGCAAATAGATGGATACATCTCTTCATATTAATCCTCTGTTTATCCAAAACAAGATGTACTCATATTGATAACCAAACTAGTTAGTTTTCTATTATCACAGAGTATACCTGAATATCCTAGTATAATACAATGCATGTGAAAAAACTTATGTTTATCTCCCCATATTGTTCTCCTTATGGATACAAGCTGAAGTTTAGGCAATACTTAATAGCCATTATGCTGAAAAAACGAACCGCTATAGTTCCACAAATAATCATGCTACCATGTGGTCATGAATCTTTACCTGGATCCGAGCAGCTGTCTCAAAGTGTGTATGGGATTCCAGTCCCTCTGCCCCGACGCGCACGTTTCGCCCTGCTTCTTCGGGAGGCGTGTCTGGGCAGAGGGTGTGCATTCTTTAAATATACCTGATATCCTATCACCGCAAGTCCCCACTTAGTATGTGCAGGTGTGTCCCTTGGTATTATTTCGGCGCATGCGTTGGTCGTGCATAGCTGCTTTAAATGGATATATGGTTGCGGTCACGGTGAGGCTCCCACACTGTTCGTGAAACATCACATGACTAGTGCGGGTGACGTCAGCGTCTCTGACCGCGCTCATAGTATCGCAAGCCTGCTTCTGACCCGCGCATGCGCACAGCACCTTGGATCGATTTCTTTATAAGTATGTTACCTGATGGCTCCCACTAAACATTGAAGTTGGTAGCGGATTAGAAAAATTATAGATGGCTATATTAAATATAAAACCGCATAATCAACTGTTCACGAGACCATATCTATATATAATATATCCAGAGCGAAAGTGACTAGTGCAAATATATATAAAGTGATTGGTGCATTTTTTATCCCGTATCTACAATTATCCCTCTCAATTCCTCTACATCAAATTCTACTAGGAAAACACTAAAACAAAAAAATGCATAACATGAATGTTCAATACAAATCCACATTTCCTAAAGACAATTCTCCACAATTTGTAAAGACTTCTTTATACGTTTGTCCAATCTTCATATACATTGCGACTAATCCACGAAGACTTTACTGTATATTGGTCATGACTTCATGTATGTTCATTCTTTTAGATATCACCATCATCTCCATTGCACCACCATTAGAATATCCCAGACCAGCTCAAAAGAAATGAAAGAAAACAGGTAAGTAGAAGGTTCAAAATGTTAAAATTATAAAAAATCACCCTATGCCCTTCAGAAAAACAAGAGTCCTACTTTAATAATCAATTCTACAAAAATGCTCCAAACCCTGCACTTTCATTAAGGCCTTGTGGACTTAATGTCCCCAATCTATAGATCCACCTACATTCGAGTTTTGCTAGCTCCCTCCCAACATTCCCACCTCTAAATCCCAGTGACAAAGAATCAATCCCTCTAATTTTCAACAAGTATGCCTTGCAATCATGGAATTTTTTAAAATGCCTTGGGAGTGTCTTTAAAAGAGCTTCATCAGTAATGGCCTTTGCCTTCTCTATATCTAAATAGTGTTCCCGTGTACGGATCTTCAGCTCCCGAGTAGTAAGACCAATGTACACTTTGTTGCAAGGACATGAAGCATGATATATGACTCCTTTCGAGGAGCACATTAAATGTTTTCGTATTTCAAAAACCTTGGAGCCATCATGATTTTTAAATTTTTTATCTTTTACCAGATTTGCACATGCCTTGCACAGGCCACATGGAAAGAAGCCATGATTCTCACTCACACTGTTGCTTTTGTGAGGGCTGAAATGACTATGTACTAATTTGTCTCTCAAATTTTTAGAACGTCATGCCACCACTGAGGGACGGGGATCCAATATTTTACTTAATGTGGGGTCAGAGAATAAAACTTTCCAATGTTTATTTAGTATATTTCTAAATTCCCTCCATTGGTCATGGAAGGTAGTTATGAATCTCACCTGATTGGAATTTGAATTGGGTTTTCTTGATTCACATAATAATTGGTCTCTCGGTGTATTTTTTGCCCTCATATACCCCTTACGGATACTCCGGCGGCTATAGCCTCGTTCCTCAAAGCGTTGGGACAAGTCCTTTGATTGTTGTTCAAATTGACTTTCACTAGAGCAAATTCGTTTAATTCTCAAGAATTGTCCAATTGGGATACCCTGGATCAAGGTATTAGGATGAAAAGATCTGGCATGGAGCAGTGAGTTGGTGGCTGTTTCTTTACGAAAAACAGTTGTGGAAATGGAGCCATCACTTGAAGCTGAAACAAAGAGATCCAGAAACTCAATACTACGTCCTGATTTATACGTCAAATTGATATTATAAGGGTTTGCATTGAGGATTTTCTTGTCTCGTCCAATTCTCCCATCGAACCTTCCCAAACAAAGAGCACATCATCTATAAATCTCATCCAATGATGTATTATTATTATTATTATTTGATTTATCCCAGGTATTTTTCTGAAGGGCATAGGGTGATTTTTTTAAATAATTTTAACATTTTTAACCTTCTACTTACCTGTTTTCTTTCATTTCTTTTGAGCTGGTCTGGGATATTCTAATAGTGGTGCAATGGAGATGATGGTGATATCTAAAAGAATGAACATACATGAAGACATGACCAATATACAGTAAAGTCTTCGTGGACTAGTCGCAATGTATATGAAGATTGGACAAACGTATAAAGAAGTCTTTACAAATTGTGGAGAATTGTCTTTAGGAAATGTGGATTTGTATTGAACATTCATGTTATGCATTTTTTTGTTTTAGTGTTTTCCTAGTAGAATTTGATGTAGAGGAATTGAGAGGGATAATTGTAGATACGGGATAAAAAATGCACCAATCACTTTATATATATTTGCACTAGTCACTTTCGCTCTGGATATATTATATATAGATATGGTCTCGTGAACAGTTGATTATGCGGTTTCATATTTAATATAGCCGTCTATAATTTTTCTAATCCGCTACCAACTTCAATGTTTAGTGAGAGCCATCAGGTAACATACTTATAAAGAAACGATCCAAGGTATTGTGCACATGCGCGGGTCAGAAGTAGGCTTGCGATACTATGAGCACGGTCAGAGACGCTGACGTCACCCGCACTAGTCATGTGATGTTTCACGAACAGTGTGGGAGCCTCACCGTGACCGCAACCATATATCCATTTAAAGCAGCTATGCACGACCAACGCATGCGCCGAAATAATACCAAGGGACACACCTGCACATACTAAGTGGGGACTGGCGGTGATAGGATATCAGGTATATTTAAAGAATGCACACCCTCTGCCCAGACACGCCTCCCGAAGAAGCAGGGCGAAACGTGCGCGTCGGGGCAGAGGGACGGGAATCCCATACACACTTTGAGACAGCTGCTCGGATCCAGGTAAAGATTCATGACCACATGGTAGCATGATTATTTGTGGAACTATAGCGGTTCGTTTTTTCAGCATAATGGCTATTAAGTATTGCCTAAACTTCAGCTTGTATCCATAAGGAGAACAATATGGGGAGATAAACATAAGTTTTTTCACATGCATTGTATTATACTAGGATATTCAGGTATACTCTGTGATAATAGAAAAATAACTAGTTTGGTTATCAATATGAGTACATCTTGTTTTGGATAAACAGAGGATTAATATGAAGAGATGTATCCATCTATATGCATTGCATTGCATTAGGATATGTATTTTCACTTATGGGTAACAAATGGCCAAACATCTCTTTCATTGAAATATATCCTATATGTTGCATATTTTTTACTTTTCACAACATATTTATTGTCTCTTAGCTGACTATAGTTTAACTGGCAACAAATACCATTGATATTGATTTTTTGTTATGTTACTGAAATATTGGATGTGTGTTTTCACTATCAAGCCATATTCCTTTAATTAGGGCTATGGTTTATTGAGTAGGTGAAGATAATAACAACCATATGCATTATTTGTAAATGAACTGCAGATGCTATAAAATTTCGTGATTATCGTGGCCATTGATTCTTTGCCATGCAGCAATATGTTTACAATTTTAGTGAGAGTTCTACGTCCCTTTTTTTCAATCTTGCATCCTTTTTGTATGTATACATTTTGAGTGATTTTTATATATCAATAAAGTTGGAATTTATATTAAAAAAAACCTTCTTTTTGAAAATAGTTTTGTTGCTTGATTTAATCCGAGTTGTACCTCTGGCTGGGATATAAGGTGTTTATAGATTTTGATGACAAGCAAAATACTTACAGTACAGACCAAAAGTTTGGACACACCTTCTCATTCAAAGATTTTTCTGTATTTTCATGACTATGAAAATTGTAGAATCACACTGAAGACATCAAAACTATAAATTAACACATGTGGAATTATACATTACACTTTACAAAAAAGTGTGAAACAACTGAAAATATGTCTTATATTATAGGCTCTTCAAAGTAGCCACCTTTTGCTTTGATTACTGCTTTGCACACAGAAAAGGTGAACGGATGGACTCTACATGCCTGGTTCCCATCGTGAAGCATGGAGGAGGTGGTGTGATGGTGTGGGGGTGCTTTGCTGGTGACACTGTTGGGAATTATTCAAAATTGAAGCGATGAGCGGTCCAGCTCACCCCATACCATCTCGATTGGGTTCTGGTCTGGTGACTGTGGAGGCCAGGTCATCTGGCGCAGCACCCCAGCACTCTCCTTCTTGGTCAAATAGCCCTTACACAGCCTGGAGGTGTGTTTGGGGTCATTGTACTGTTGAAAAATAAATGATGCTCCAACTAAACGCAAACTGCATGGAATAGCATGCTGCTGCAAGATGCTGTGGTAGCCATTCTGGTTCACTATGCCTTCAGTTTTGAATAAATCCCAACAGTGTCACCAGCAAAGCCCCCCCACATCATCACACCTCCTCCTCCATGCTTCACGGTGGGAACCAGGCATGTAGAGTCCATCCGTTCACCTTTTCTGCATGCAAAGCAGTAATCAATGCAAAAGGTGGCTACTTTGAAGAACTAGAATATAAGACATATTTTCAGTTGTTTCACACTTTTTTGTAAAGTGTAATGTATAATTCTACATGTGTTAATTCATAGTTTTGATGCCTTCAGCGTGATTCTACAATTTTCACAGTCATGAAAATACAGAAAAATCGTTGAATGAGAAGGTGTGTCCAAACTTTTGGTCTGTACTGTACATTGGCACAATTTTGTGGGACAGGTGTATACAGTGTAGGGGTAATTGTAAATATATTTCCGGAGTCAGACACAGACGCTCACAGGCTCAGTATGGATTAGACCAGAATATAAAAAGCAGAAAAAGCTTACTGTATCACAAGCGTACAGCTGTATACAGTGTAGAGGTAATTGTAAATCTCCGTATATATTTCTGGAGTCACACACAGACGCTCTCAGGCTCAGTATGGATTAGACCAGAATATAAAAAGCAGAAAAAGAGGACTGTATCTCAAGCGTACAGCTGTATACAGTCTAGGGGTAATTTAAATCTCCGTATATATTTCCGGAGTCACACACAGAAGCTCACAGGCTCAGTATGGATTAGACCAGAATATAAAAAGCAGAAAAAGGGTACTATATCACAAGCGTACAGCTGTATACAGTGTAGAGGTTATTGTAAATCTCCGTATATATTTCTGGAGTCAGACACAGACGCTCTCAGGCTCAGTATGGATTAGACCAGAATATAAAAAGCAGAAAAAGGGACTGTATCACAAACGTACAGTTGATACATTCTAGGGTTAATTTAAATCTCTGTATATATTTCGGAGTCAGACACAGACGCTCACAGTCTCAGTATGGATTAGACCAGAATATAAAAAGCAGAAAAAGGGTACTGTATCACAAGCGTACAGCTGTATACAGTTAGGGTTATTTAAATCTCGTATATATATTTCTGGAGTCAGACACAGACGCTCTCAGGCTCAGTATGGATTAGACCAGAATAAAAAAGCAGAAAAAGGGACTGTATCACAAACTACAGTGTATACATTCTAGGGGTAATTTAAATCTCCGTATATATTTCCGGAGTCAGACACAGACGTCATAGGCTAAGTATGGATTAGACCAGAATAAAAAAGCAGAAAAAGGGTACTGTGTCAGAAGATACCAGGTGTATACAGTATAGGGGTAATTGTAAATCTCCGTATATATTTCTGGAGTCAGACACAGGCGTTCAGAGGCTCAGTATGGATTAACCAGAATATAAAAAGCAGAAAAAGGGTACTGTATCACAAGCGTACAGCTGTATACAGTCTAGGGGTAATTTTAAATCTCTGTATATATTCCCGGAGTCAGACACAGACACTCACAGGCTCAGTATGGATTTGACCAGAATATAAAAAGCAGAAAAAGGGTACTATATCAGAAGCGTACAGCTGTATACAGTCTAGGGGTAATTGTAAAACTCCGTATAGTTTTCAGGAGTCACACATAGACGCTCACTCAGTATGGATTTGGCCAGAATACAAAAAACAGAAAAAAGGTACTGCATCAGAAGATACCAGGTATATATCGTGCAGGGGAAAATTTCAATCTCCGTATATATTTCCAGAGTCACACACAGACGCTCACAGGCTCAGCATGTATTTGTCCGTGATACCAGCCGGTACACGGTAGTGTGTGAGGATACGGTGTGGGAAAAAATGAACGGTCGGTGACTGTGCAAAAAAAAAGAATAAAAGTATTAGTGCTGTGTAAAAAGCAGTCTGACAGCAGTGTACACAAAGCAATACAGCTATCAGAGCAGCATAATAACCAGCGCTGCTGCACACAAGAAAATCCTCCCGTCACTGGCAGGCAGCCTAAGAACCAGCACTGCTGCACACAAGAAATCCTCCCTGTCACTGCACACTAACTGTACAACACAATTGCTATCAGCAAAAGCACATAAGTACTTCTGTTTCCAGCCCTAACTCTCTCCCTACTGATAAACAGCGCCAGCAGCCTCTCCCTACTGTTAAGATCGGCAGAAGTAAAATGGCGGTCGGCGGTCAGGGCTTTTATAGACACTATGACGCCCCCCAAAGCAAGCCAATCACTGCAATACCCTTCTGTAAGATGGTGGTGGCCGCTGCCCACGTCATCTCGTTGCCACAGTGTACGTCCTTGCTCATTGGCTGAAAAAAGGCGCCTGCAAGCATTATGGGAAAACTGATTTTGGAGCTCGGGTCGACGACCGCATGGCGGTCCACCTTCACGCTATGGTTGGGTTTCGATCGGTGAACCCCGACTTTGGCGAAAGTCGGCGACTTTTGAATCTGACCGACCTGTTTCGCTCAACTCTAGTCTGAATACTTATGACCATGTGATATTACACTTTTTCTCTTTTAATAAATTTGCAAGATTTCTACATCTCTGTTTTTTTTTTTCAGTCAAGATGGGGTGCAGAGTGTACCTTAATGAGAAAAAAATGAACTTTTTTTTGAATTTACCAAATGGCTGCAATGAAACACAGACTGAAAAATGTAAAGGGATCTCAATTCTTTCCGTACACACTGTATATGTGAATATTTAGAAAATGGGAGGCCCTAGAGATCTGAAACCTAGTTCAATACTTTTTGAAATGCCTGTCTTACCAATATGCAAATGTAAGGCAGATTGTTCAGTCATTTGGCTGTAAACTAAGATTTGCTTTAGTTTTCAATTTTTGGGTGGATGCTTCAAGAACACTTTCATTTTATGATTTTGGGCCAGTAGGTCCTGGAAAGCTGAAACTGATGTAAAACCTCCAGAAGTTTCTGATTTACCTATCTGACAACTTTGGGGAAAATCGGTGCAGTCTTTTGGCTGTAAATTAATATTTGCATTTGTGTTCTGTTGTTGTTTTGGGGCGAATATCTCGATAAGATATGATAAGCAGAGTGTGATGAATGTTTCTCTGCAAAACAAAAATGTTCTTTCTAATTATCCAGAAGTACAGTTGAAATGTGTCTAGACATATAGACATCGGAGGCTTGTCCGACAGTGAAAGGGTTAAAGGGCATTTCTAAAATGAAACTAGCAGTAGAGTACTTGAGTTGTCTTTCCCTTTTCTGTTTCTGAGGCCATGTTCACACCACAGTATTTGTTCATTTTTTTTTACCCCAGTATTTGTAAGTAGAGATGAGCGACTTTCCCTTTTTTAGGGTCGAGTCGTGTTTCATGAAACCCGGCTTTCTCAAAAGTCGGGTCGAACGAAATCGGCCGACTATCGGGAAAAGTTGGGGGTCCGACTGAAACACGAAACCCAATGCAAGTCAATGGGGAAGCAAAGTCGCCATGGAGTGGAGGACAGTAAACACACCTACAGTGCCCATTTCAATGCCAACACATAAATTCTTATTACTTAAGCTTGACAACCTTAATTAACTTTATAATAATAGTTACGCATTGAAAACTGGAAGTTATTTGGCTATACTTGTGGCGGGGTAGGGATGGCTCCTGATTTTCATGTGCCCCGGGCCAAAGAGTGTCAGTGGGCCCCTTTAACACATATCACAATTCATGATGCTCCGATACGGCAGAGAAATATAGGTATAGTACAATGAAAAATACTTCAATTCTTACATGATATGACTGATATCTATTGTAAATTCTACAATAGCTCAAAAACTGGACAGTATATTCCTCCATACAGTATTATGGCAACCACATAGTGCGCCATACAGAATAATGAGCCCCATATATTGCTCCAAACATAATTGGTCCCATATACTGTTCCATACAGTATATGATGAGCTCCACATAATGGTCCAGTATATGATGGTCCCCATATAATGTGCCATACAGTATAGTACGGTCCCCATAGAGTATAATGAGCCCCACACATTGCTCCATACAGTATAATGAGTCACATATAAAGCTCCATACAGTATATGATGGGCCCCATATATTGCTCCATACAGAATGGGCTCCATATAATGCTCCATACAGAATAGGCCCCATATGTGCTCCATATGATGCTCCATACCCTATATGATGCCCACTAAATAATGAAACCCATATGACACTCCAGTATATGATGGGCCCCATGGATGCTGCTCCAGTGTCTGATCTGCCCCATTTAGAATGCTCCTGTATTATTTGTGCCCCATGGATGATGCTCCAGTGTCTTAAGGGCCAAAATCATGCACCAAATATATTGGGCCCCATTATTAATGATCCAGTGTACAATGGGCCCCGTAAATGCTGCTCCAGTGTCTGCTGTCCCATTTACAATGCTCCAGTATATGATGGGCCCATGGATGATGCTCCATTGTCTTATGGGCCAAAATCATGCACCAAATATATTGGGCCCCATTATTAATGATCCAGTGTATAATGGGCCCCGTAAATGCTGCTCCAGTGTGTGCTGTACCCCATTTACAATGCTACAGTATATGATGGGCCCCATGGATGCTGCTCCAGTGTCTGATCTGCCCCATTTAGAATGCTCCAGTATATGTTGGGCCCCATGGATGATGCTCCAGTGTCTTATGGGCCAAAATCATGCACCAAATACATTGGGCCCCATTATTAATGATCCAGTGTATAATGGGCCCCGTAAATGCTGCTCCAGTGTCTGATGTCCCCCATTTACTATGCTCCAGTATATGATGGGCCCCATGGATGATGCTCCAGTGTCTTATGGGCCAAAATCATGCTCCATATATAATGGGCCCCATTATTAATGATCCAGTGTATAATGGGCCCCGTAAATGCTGCTCCAGTGTCTGCTGTCCCCCATTTACAATACTCCAGTATATGATGGGCCCCATGGATGCTGCTCCAGTGTCTGATCTGCCCCATTTAGAATGCTCCAGTATATGTTGGGCCCCATGGATGATGCTCCAGTGTCTTATGGGCCAGAATCATGCTCCATATATAATGGGCCCCATTATTAATGATCCAGTGTATAATGGGCCCGTAAATGCTGCTCCAGTGTCTGATGTCCCCCATTTACTATGCTCCAGTATATGATGGGGCCCATGGATGATGCTCCAGTGTCTTATGGGCCAAAATCATGCTCCATATATAATGGGCCCCATTATTAATGATCCAGTGTATAATGCTCAACTTATATTCCTCCAAACATTACAAAAAATGAAATACCTCTCCTCGCTGTGCACTGCTCCACTCTGGACTCCTCAGTGTCGCCATCTTCCAGCTCTCTGCACTTGGACTGTTTAGGCAGAGAGTGTACAGACGTGACATCATCGCGCTCTCTAACCTGAATGTCACCGTCAGGAAACTCGGAAGACGTCACAGCGGTGTAGCATGGAGAGGTTAGAATTGAAAGTGCTGGGGCCCTGAGCAAGCAGGGGGGCCGACTCATGGGCGACGGCACTGGCACAGGACCCTTCATAGTACGCCGGTGTGTCAGACGGCGAGTGGGCCCTCCCACCGTCAGAGACACATTTTTGTACTATGAGTCGGCCCCCCCACGTGGTCAGGGAACCGGCACTTGCCCGGGTGCGCCAGGTGCTGACACCAGCCCTGGGGGGGGGGGGGGATTTGTAGGTTTTGTAATCTTTCCACGCTTGCAAGTGCATGTTCATTAAATGTCTAAGCATGCAACTGGTATTCAAATTTCTGAGATTTTTCCCTCAGCTAAAGGTCCTTCGGCACTTCTTACAGATAACCTTTGCCTCAACAATAGGATTTTGGTCAAAAAAGTGCCACACTGGCAGGGCCGGCGTCAAACACCCGGCACACCCGGGCAAGTGCCGGGGCCCTGAGCAGGCGGGGGGCCCACTAGCCGTCTGGCACCCCGGCACCCGTTAGCGGTGTCAGCGCCGCCACTGGGCCCCACCCGCTTGCTCAGGGACCCGGCTGCGGCCGGCTCAATACTCACCTCTCCCCTGCCTCCGCTGCCGCAGCTCTGCCTCCGGGCTTCAGGGGGCGCCTGCAGGACGCCGGCGCTTCCTCTCACAGCAGCGCGCTGAATGACGTCATCATTCAGCGGCCTGCTGTGGCAGTGAGCGCGCGGACGCCAGACAGGTGAGATGTTTGTGTGTGTGTCTGTGTATGTGTCTCTGTGTGTATGTAGTGCGATGCTTTGTGTGTGTGTGTGTGTGTGTGTGTCTGCTGTATGTGTGATGGTGGTGGGAGGAGGGCAGTGATGATGATGATGGGGAGGCAACGATGATTGATGATGATAGGCAGGCAATGATATTGCTGTGGAGACAATGATGATTATGGGCAGGCATTGATGATGATGGGCAGGCAGTGATGATGATGGACAGGCAATGATATTGATGGGGAGGCAATGATGATTATGGGCAGGCATTGATGATGTTGGGCAGGCAGTGATGATGATGGGCAGGCAATGATATTGATGGAGAGGCAATTATGATTATGGGCAGGCATTGATGATGATGGGCAGGCAGTAATGATGATGGGCAGGCAGTGATAATGATGGGCAGGCAATGATATTGATGGGGAGGCAATGATGATTATGGGCAGGCATTGATGATGTTGGGCAGGCAGTGATGATGATGGGCAGGCAGTGATGATGATGGGCAGGCAATGATATTGATGGGGAGGTAATGATGATTATGGGCAGGCATTGATGATGATGGGCAGGCAGTGATGATGATGGGCAGGCAGTGATAATGATGGGAGGCAATGATGATTATGGACAGGCATTGATGATGATGGGCAGGCAGTGATGATGATGGGCAGGCAGTGATGATGATGGGCAGGCAATGATGATTATGGGCAGGCATTGATGATGATGGCAGGCAGTGATGATGATGGGGAGGCGATGATGATGATGGGGAGGCAATGATGGGGGGATGATGGGGAGGCGATGATGATGATGGGGAGGCGATGATGATAATGGGCAGGCAATGATGATGATGGGGAGGCGATGATGATAATGGGCAGGCAATGATGATGATGGGCAGGCAATGATGATGATAATGGGCAGGCAATGATGATGATGGGCAGGCAATGATGATGATAATGGGCAGGCAATGATGATGATGGGAGTCTTTCCACGGCGCCCTTTCCTGAGCCGTAAACAGTGCAGAACGCAGCACAGTGTAGAGGAGAGCTCCATATTTTGTATGGAGCTTTATATGGGGACCAGTATCCTGTATGGAGCATTATATGGGGGATGGAGGGGTGACATCATGCATGGGTATTATATGGGTGATGAGGAGGAGACTGTGTTGCCCATAATATTGTATGGAGAACTGTACTGTCCAGTCTGTACTGTGCTCTGTGAGGATTTGGCGGTTTTTGAGCTATTGTACAATTTACAATAGATATCACTCATGTAATGGAAGAAGAGAAGTGTTTGACGTTGTGCTATACCATATTTCTCTGCAGTATCTGTGCATCATGAATCGTGGTCTGTGTTAAAGGTGCCCACTGAGACTCTTTCACCCGGGGCCCATGAAAACCTGGAGCCTAAGGGATAAATTTTCAGGGCTTGCACGCTGTGCTAATTTGACCACCTGGCCAAGCTGTCCTGCAACTCTTTTTGTTTTTTTAACACCTTTTTGGACTGCTACGGGCTTGCCAGGTAACCCCAGCTGCGATGTCGATACCTGCTTCGGATCCTTCTCCTCTTCTGAGCTATTGCCAGCGGCACCTCTTCCCCCACTGGATGCCAATCCGGGTCAACAACTGGGTCATCCTTCACCTCCTCTTCAATTTCATCTGCACCTTCCTCTGTGTCACCGTGTAAGGTGGTATAGTATGGGAGAAGGGGCACCTGAGTTTCATCAGGGTCACATTCTGACTCAGTACACTGCGAGGGCAATGTAGTGCTCTGGTTCAATGTACCAGCACAATCATCTAGCAGTGGCTGTGCATCAGTGCACTCCATGTCAGATTCATCTTGGACTGGGGAATTCAGGATTTGACTTGGTATCCCAGGCATGGTATGTGAAAAGATCTCCATGGAGTAATCTGAAGTGTGGTCTGCAGCATCCTTCACTTTTGGTGGGGGTAAAGGACACAAGGAAAGGGGTTGATCCTGACCAGAAGCCTGCATGACGACTCAGTGCTTGGAGCTTTTGAAACTTCAGAAGAGGAGGAGATAGAGCTGGAGACTGTTTCGCAATGTAAACGAAAACCTGTTCCTGATGCTCGGCTTTAAAAGCGGTTTTCCCAGAAAAGGGAGCCTTCAGGCCTTCTGGAGCCAGACGATGACGCAGGCTCAACATCTCCTGCCTTAGGTGCTATTGTGCTTTTGGCACTACCAGCAGATGCACACCCACCATCAGTACCAGGTGGCCTCCCACGACCACGTCCGCAGCCTCTTCCACCATACTTCCTCATGTTTGTGGAAATGTACCCAAAATAACAGCAGATATATGGTACTGTATCAGAAGCGTACAGCTGTATACGATGAAGGTGAAAAATTTTAATCTCCTATATATTTGGCAGTAAAACAGAGACTCTCACAGGCTCAGTATGGATTATACCAGAATATAAAAGCCAAAAAAGTGTACTGTATCAGAAGCGTACAGCCGTATACAGTGCTGGGTTAATTTTAAATCTCAGTATATATTTCAGGAGTAACACACACGGTCACAGCCTCTGTATGGATAACACCAGAATATGAAAAGGAGAAAAAGTGTACTGTATCAGTAGTGTAAAGCTGTATACAGTGTTGGGGTAATTGTAAATCTCCATATATATTTCAGGAGTAACACACACACTCACAGGCTCAGTATGGTTACACTACAATATGAAAAGTATAAAAAGTGTACTGTATCAGTAGCGTACAGCTGTATACAGTGCTGGGTTAATTTTAAATCTCCGTATATATTTCCGGAGTAACACACATGCTCACAGGCTTATTATGGATAACACCACATATGAAAAGCAGAAAAAGTGTACTGTATCAGTAGCGTACGTCTGTATACAGTGTTGGGGTAATTTTAATTCTCCGTATTATTTGTGGAGTAACAGACAGACGCTCACAGGCTCAGTATGGAGTAGACCAGAATATGAAAAGCATAAAAAGTGTACTGTATCAGTAGCATACAGCTGTATACAGTGTTGGGGTAATTTTAATCCTCGTACAAATTTCAGGAGTAACACACACGCTCACAAGATCAATAGGATTACACCACAATATGAAAAGCAGAAAAAGTGTACTGTATCATTTAGCGTACAGCTGTATACAGTGTTGGGGTAATTTTAAATTTCTGTATATATTTCAGGAGTAACAACACAGTCATAGGCTCAGTATGGATAACACCAGAATATGAAAGGAGAATAGTGTACTTTATCAGTAGCGTACAGCTGTATACAGTCAGTGGCGTCCGTGAATAGAGCAGACTAAGCAGCTATGGGGCCCAGACAGGTGAGGGGGCCCACGACGAGGGGGCCCACGACGGCCGCTGTCGTTTGGCAGCTGTGCTGTGCTGACACAGTACTATCTCCTTTAATTAAATATAAGCAATGACTGCCGGACACTGTAAACCACCTGAAGGTCCCCTTCCTTGTTGTTTCCTTGTCAGCAGTTGGCTTAAGTCTCTGGCTGCATTTGCATAAGAAAGCCAGCCTGCAGCCAGAGATCAACACGTGCCTCACAGGAAGCAGGAAACATTCATAAGTTTCACTCAGGGAGAGATACACACAATAAGGTGAGTCCTGCTGGCTGGGGTGGATTTTTTTTTTGTTGAATGTGTCCCCTCACTGTGCTGGCACTTTACATTTACAATGGCTCTGGCTGCACTTTGCACCTTAGGGAGGGGGGCCCGGCTGCACGCACCTGTGGAGGGTGTAGGGGGCCCTGCATGCACTGCAGGTAGGTGTGTGTGTATATATATGTATATATATATATAACACACCACTGAGCCACCAATGATTTATTCTGCCTTGCTAAATGTCTGTGTTTATATATTGACAATCAATCAGCTACAGTCATGGCCAAAAGTTTTGAGAATGACACAAATATTATATTTTCACATGATCTGCTGCCCTCTGGTTTTTATGTGTGTTTGACAGATGTTTTTATCACAGACAGAAATATAATAATTTCAAAGATATGAGTAACAAAAGCTTATACTGACAGTTAGAATGAGTTAATGCAGCAAGTCAATATTTGCAGTGTTGACCCTTCTTCTTCAGGACCTCTGCAATTCTCCCTGGCATGCTCTCAATCAACTTCTGGACCAAATCCTGACTGATAGCAGTCCATTCTTGCACAAATCAATGCTTTCATTTTGTCAGAATTTTTAGGTTTCTTGTTTGTCCACCCGTCTCTTGATGATTGACCACAAGTTCTCAATGGGATT
>JARQOD010003172.1:0-21424 GCA_033576555.1 Oophaga sylvatica | reverse complement strand
TTTGATCGGCAAAAGTGTGGTTGTGTATTTGGATGACATTTTGATTTATTCACCAGATCTGGAGTCACATTGGCGGAGTGTGCGTGAGGTATTACAGTTGTTAATGGACAATTCGCATTTTGCTAAGCTGGAGAAATGTGAGTTCGCTGTACAGAGAATTAGTTTTTTGGGCTACATTATCTCCAGCGAAGGTTTTGAGATGGACCCTGTGAAAGTTCAAGCTGTGCAGGAATGGCCTAGGCCTATTGGTTTCAAATTGTTACAGAGGTTTTTGGGTTTCGCCAATTATTATAGAAAATTCATTAAAAAATTTTCTATTATTGTCAAACCACTGACCGATCTCACCAGGAAAGGTGCTAATGCGGTTCAGTGGACTACTGAGGCCATTGAAGCTTTTGTGTTTTTAAAGGAGAGGTTCAGCTCTGCTACCATCCTTATGCAGCCTGATGTGACTAAACCGTTTTTGGTTGAGGTTGATGCTTCTTCTGTGGGGGTCAGCGTGGTGTTGTCTCAGGAAAACACGGATGGAGTGCATCCTTGTGCTTTTTTTTAAAAAAAAAATTCTGAGACTGAACTGAATTATGATATTGGTAATCGGGAATTATTGGCCATTAAACTCGCATTTAAACACTGGCGGCATCTCTTGGAAGGTGCTGAATTTCCCGTTCAGGTTTTCACGGATCATAAAAATCTGATCTATCTGGATGCTGCCAAACGCTTGAATGCCCATCAGGCTAGATGGGCACTGTTTTTCTCGCGGTTTAATTTTTCTGTCACTTACATCCCAGGTACTAAGAATGTGAAAGCTGATGCTTTGTCTCGCAGTTTTTCTCCCATGATTGGTACTGAGGAGGAGGAGAACATTTTACAAGAAGGGTTGTGATTGCTGCTTTGGACTCTATGTTGGAAGATGAGATTCTTAAAGCACAGGAGAATGCCCCATCTAACACTCCCCATGGGAGGTTGTTTGTGCCTGGGACCTTTAGGAGAGATTTGTTTGTGGAGTGTCATGAGTCTCGGTTGGCAGGTCATCCTGGAATCTCTGAAGGTACTGCCACACTAAACAATCCCGCTAGCGATCACGATAACGACGCATACTAATGCGATCGCTAGCGGGATTGTTTCTATATCGCTAAGTGCGGCCACATTTAGCGATATAGTTAACGACGCTATCGCCGTTAGCGATCTTCTTAACGACTTTAGCGGTACAAAAGTACCGCTAAATCGCTAAGAAAAGGTGCCACACTAGCGATATATTCTTACCCAGCGGGAGCGCCGACGAGAAAATAGGGTCCGGAACGATTCCAGCGACGAGCGAGATCACAGCAGGAAGCTCGTCGCTGGCAGATGCCGCACTGAACAACATCGCTAACGGGATCGCTAAATAGTGACTTTTTTAGCGATCCCGTTAGCGATATTGTTCAGTGTGGCATACCCTTAAGACCAAGATACTTGTGGGTCGCAGTTTTTGGTGGCCTGGATGGCAGAGGGAAGTCATTAAGTGGGTGCGTCAGTGTACTGTGTGTGCTAGATCTAAGTCTTCACATACTTCTGCTGCGGGGTTGCTTTGCCCTCTGGAGGTTCCTAGTGCACCTTGGACACATTTGGCTATGGACTTTATTACTGACCTTCCCCCCTCTGAGGGTTTCACTGTCATCTGGGTGGTCGTGAACCATTTTAGCAAGATGTGTCACTTGGTTCCTTTCATCAAACTGCCCTGCGCTAAGACTCTCGCTAAGGCCTTTGTCAAGGAAATTGTCAGACTACATGGTGTTCCTACTGACATTGTTTCTGATAGGGGACCTCAGTTCATGGCTCGTTTTTGGCGCGCCTTTTGTGACAGGTTAGGAGTTCATTTGTCGTTTTCATCCGGATATCATCCTGAGTCTAATGGCCAGACAGAAAGGAAAAACCAGGATGTTGAGCAGTTCTTGCGTTGTTTTGTGGCAGACAATCAAGAGGTAGTGGTCTGAGTTTCTGCCACTTGCTGAATTTGCTCTTAACAATCATACATCCTCCTCTGCTGGTTGTTCGCCTTTTTTTTGTTGTACTGGGAGACATCCGTCGTTTGGGTCATTCTCCAAATTGGTATCGGCCGTGCCTGAAGAGGAAAATTTTTCTGGTGATTTGCAGAGAGTTTGGACGGATGTGCGTCGTAATCTTCAGGAGGCTAACAGAAAATCTAAAGGGTACTTTGATAGGAAACGACAAGAGGTTTTGTTTGCTATTGGTGACATGGTTTGGTTATCCTCTAAGAATCTGAGGTTGAGGATTACTTCTAAAAAATTGGGTCCCAAGTTTGTAGGGCCCTTTAAGGTGCTTCAGGTTGTTAACCAATCTGCTGTTAGGTTGGAGGTTCCTATCTCCTGGAAAATTAATCCGGTGTTTCATGTTTCCCTGTTGAAAAGAGCTGATGTGTCAGATGCAGACTCTGCTGCCACTGTTCCCCCGGTGGTGGAGGACGGGGAATATGAAATTTCTCGCATCCTAAATTCTAGACGGTATAGAGGGAGTTTGCAGTATCTCGTCGCTTGGAAGGGTTTCGGACCCGAGGATAACTCATGGGTGAGGGCGGATGATGTTTCTGCGTCCAGACTTGTCAGAGCGTTTCACAAGAGGTTTCCGGATAAGCCTGGTTCTTGGGGATCCGGAGGATCCTCTTAGAAGGGGGGGGGGAGGGTACTGTTAGAACTCTCCTGTTAGTTTTTTTTTTGTCTTGCTGGTCACATGACCTTTGTGGCCTATTTAATCCGGCTCCACCCATTTGGCTTTGCTGGACTTCATTGTAACTTATACTCTTAAGCTAGCCAGGTGCTTTGTTATCTAACTCAGACAGTTTTTGCTTGGTCTTTTGACCTCTATGTTCTATGTTCTTTGTTTTGCCTTTTGCTGCTACAACTTCTGTTAGGAGGTGTCCATCTTTTCTCCCAGTCCCTGTCACGCTGTATCACAGATACACATATGATGTCAGTAATCAATACTAAGAGGGACAACATGCAATATAACACATAAATAGGAAATCTCAACATGTACATAAAGTATAGTATTACCTGACATAATATCCGTTGTACTGTGGGTGAATCCTGAAGACGTATAATGCTGTACTCAGGCTGCAGGTGGACTGGGGTCTATGCTGACCCTAGACTGGGGACCTGACTAGTCCCTCAACCTGGAGGTACTGTTAATGGTACAGAGGTCCAGGCCGCCAACGTAACCCTGTCTCCTATAAGTCCCTGACAACTGTAATCTAGTCCTCAGAAGGACCCTGATTACCACACAGGGAATAGGCAGGTTACTGCTTAACAAACAGTACAGACAAACGAGACAGACAGGGAACAGAGCAAACACTGTCTTGCATACAACACTTAAACACAGAGGGAACACAAAAGGTCTAGGAGATAAACTATAATCGAGGAGAGGAGAAACCACAAAGGAACTCTTAACTTAAGTCTTCTCATGACCTGATCCAAACTGCTGGTCTGCATGTAAGCTTTCACCGGCATCTAACAAGCAGACTGGCAGGTATATAAAGGAAGCTAATTAGTGCATAATCAAAAGCAGCCGGGTGAGGCTGGACCTAGTCTTAGCAAAGAGCTAGGTAAAATTAACTCCCTCACTACCAAACACAAAGAAACAGCAACTCAGCTGCGAGAAGTCAGAATGTGCAATCGCGACGATCTTCGTGGCGATACACCCATGACAGTACCCCCCCTTCTACGAGGGGCCTCCGGACCCTCAGGGCCAGGTCTGCCCGGGTAAGTTGTGTGGAAGGTCCGAACCAATCGATCTGCGTTAACATCAGACGCAGGGACCCACGTCCTCTCCTCAGGACCATACCCCTTCCAATGAACCAAGTACTGAAGGGACCGGCGATTCAGACGTGAGTCAATGATCTTCGACACTTGAAATTCTAAGTTACCATTGACCACCACTGGAGGAGGAGGTAGAGGTGACGGTATAACTGGCGCCACGTACCTCTTAAGCAACGATTTGTGGAACACATTGTGGATTTTAAACGTAGGAGGGAGGTCCAGACGAAATGCCACAGGATTAATTATAGAACTGATCCTGTATGGACCGATGAACCTGGGACCCAGTTTCCAGGAGGGAACCTTGAGTTTTATATTCTTGGTAGACAACCATACCAGATCGTTCACACAAAGGTCCGGACCAGACACTCTCCTCCTATCAGCCCTCCGTTTGTAACGGTTCCCCATAGCACTCAGATTATTCAGTACTCCTCTCCAAACTGAAGCAAGTGACGACGAGAATCGTTCCTCCTCAGGAACCCCAGAAGGGCCCCCCCCATTGAAAGTACAAAACTGGGGGTGAAAACCATATGCCCCAAAAAATGGGGACTTACCAGTGGACTCGCTCCGCCTATTGTTAAGAGCGAACTCTGCCAGAGGCAAGAAAGAAGACCAGTCCTCCTGTTTCTCTGAGACAAAACACCGAAGATATGTCTCTAGGCTCTGATTCAGACGCTCTGTCTGACCATTGGTCTGCGGATGAAAAGCCGAGGAAAATGACAATTGCATCCCTCGACGTGAACAAAATGCCCTCCAGAATTTGGACACAAACTGAGACCCCCTATCTGACACCACATCAGAAGGCAACCCGTGAAGTCTCACAATCTCCCCAATGAACACCTGCGCCAGAGTTTTAGCATTAGGAAGAGCAGGAAGAGCAATGAAATGTGCCATCTTACTGAACCTGTCAACTACAACTAGAATGACAGTCTTCCCTGACGACGGAGGGAGGTCCGTAATGAAGTCCATAGACAGATGAGTCCATGGACGCTCCGGAATTTTCAAAGGCAAGAGGGTCCCAGACGGACGGGTATGAGGGGTCTTAGAGCGAGCACACACTCCACAGGACGCGACAAAAGTTATTACCTCTTTATTTAAGTTAGGCCACCAAAACCGGCGAGAAAGGAGATCCACAGTTGCTTTACTCCCTGGGTGTCCTGCTAAAGCAGAATTATGATGTGCCTCGATAACTTTTTGTCTCAACTGAATAGGAACAAACAGTTTACCTGGAGGTCCTACAGGGGCGTCTCCCTGAGCCTCCAATACCTCCTCCTCAAGCTCCGAGCATACAGCCGACACTACCACTCCCTCCTGAAGGATAGGAACCGGGTCATCCGTTTTCCCGGCCCCTGGGAAACTACGAGATAAGGCATCAGCCTTAACATTTTTTGACCCAAGACGATAAGTGATGACAAAATTAAACCTGGTAAAAAACAACGACCATCTAGCTTGTCTAGAATTCAGACGCTTTGCAGATTCTAAATACAGCAGGTTCTTGTGATCAGTAATAACGGTGACCGGGTGGACTGCCCCCTCCAAAAAGTGACGCCACTCCTCAAAAGCCAACTTAATGGCCAAGAGTTCCCTATTGCCGACATCATAATTCCTCTCGGGGGCGACAATTTCTTGGAGAAGAAAGCGCACGGACGCCATTTACCAGGGGACGGACCTTGGGATAATACTGCACCCACCCCTACGTCAGACGCGTCTACCTCCACAATGAACGGTTGTGATGCATCTGGTTGAATGAGTATGGGGGCCGAAGCAAAACATTTTTTCAAGGATGAAAATGCTTGACAAGCTTTGTCAGACCACCTAGAAAAATCCGTCCCTTTTTTAGTCATGTCAGTGAGAGGTTTGACAACAGATGAGAAATTACGAATAAATTTCCGGTAGTAGTTAGCAAACCCCAGGAAATGCTGCAGTGCCTTAAGATCCTCTGGCCGATCCCATTCAAGCACTGCTCTCACTTTCTCAGGGTCCATACGGAAACCGGAAGCTGACACCAGGAAACCCAAAAATTGAAGTTCCTGTACGGCGAATACACACTTTTCCCATTTGGCGAACAACTTATTATCTCGCAAGATCTGCAACACCTGTCTCACATGCTCCTGATGAGACACAAGATCTGGCGAGTAAATTAAGATGTCATCTAAATAAACGACCACAAACTGCCCCACAAGGTGGCGAAAGATGTCATTAACAAAATGTTGAAACACCGCCGGGGCAGTAGTCAGACCAAAAGGCATGACAAGGTTCTCATAATGTCCTTCCGGAGTGTTAAAAGCCGTCTTCCACTCATCCCCCTCCTTTATCCTAATCAGATTATACGCCCCCCTGAGATCCAACTTAGAGAACCATTTGGCACCCACAATCTGATTGAAGAGATCAGGAATAAGTGGGAGCGGATACGGATCTCGGACCGTAATCCGATTAAGCTCACGGAAATCCAAGCAAGGGCGTAGGCCTCCATCTTTTTTCTTCACAAAGAAGAACCCCGCGGCCACTGGGGAAGATGAAGGTCTAATATGCCCCTTGGCCAGACTTTCCGAAATATAATCCTTCATAGCCTGCCTCTCAGGACCAGAAAGGTTATATAACCTAGATTTAGGTAATTTAGCATCAGGAAGTAATTTAATTGAGCAGTCATACGCACGATGAGGAGGTAACTCTTGACACCCCTCCTCTGAGAACACATCCTCAAAGTCCTCCAGAAAAGGAGGCAAGGTTCTAGGCACGACCGCACTGATGACCGTTTTCATGCAGTTATTCTTGCAAAATTCACCCCACTGGCTTATCTCTCTGGATTGCCAATTAATCACTGGGTTATGTTTAGCCAACCAAGGAAGTCCCAACACAATAGGAGTAGGAAGACCCTCCAACACATAACAATACAATTGTTCTTTATGTATTGCCCCTACTCGAAGGTCTATGTTATGAACAGCTTGTACAAAGCTACCTTGACCGAGAGGTCTGGCGTCAATAGAGAATATAGGGATCGGTTTGGCCAATACACTCAGTTGCATACCTTGCACCTGGGCAAACCGAGCGTCCACCAGATTAGCCCCAGACCCACTATCAAGAAGAACAGAAATCCTCTCAACTCTCGTACCAACCACCACCTCCGCAGGTACGAGAAATTGAGACGGACTTAGGGACGAAATACATACTCCCAGGTTGTCGTCCACCACACAACCTGGGATTAACAGTTTTCCGGCGACTTTTTTGCTCAATGAGGCACGGGATGGACACCCCTCAACAAAATGTCCCTCTTTCCCACAGAAGAAACACCTTCTAGTCTTGCGGCGCACCGCCGATCCCCTCCTACGAAATGATGTCCCTCCCAACTGCATAGGCTCCTCAGAACAGAACAGGGGAACCTCAATATAAGGGACTTTAGTAGTAGGTGGAGTCACAACAGGGGGCGGAGTTACCTCGCACCTCTCCCGAAGCCGTCTATCAATACGAATAGCAAGGGCCATAGCAGCCTCCAGTGACGGAGGAGAATCATACTGAGCCAAAACATCTTTTAATTTGTCAGATAACCCTTGACAAAACAGGCTCCTAAGAGCTGGGTCATTCCACTGAGTATCTGTGGCCCATCTACGGAACTCAGAAGAAAATTCCTCCGCTGGACGATCTCCCTGCTGTATCTTACGTAACTTCATTTCAGCAAGGGAGACCCGATCCGGGTCATCATATACCAGACCCAGGGCAGTAAAAAATCGATCTACTGACTGGAGGGCCGGGGAGCCCGGAGGAAGAGAGAACGCCCAGGATTGAGGGTCCCCTTGTAAGAGCGAGATGACAATTCCCACCCTCTGCTCTTCACTCCCCGATGACTGAGGCCGAAGCCGAAAATATAATTTACATGCCTCCCGGAAGGTAAAAAATTTGTCCCGCCCACCAGTGAACCTGTCCGGGAGAGCAACTTTAGGTTCAGACCTGGTTTGCTCCGGGAGAGACAAAACCCTGGACTTAATGTCCGTCAGCTTCATGGATAAACTCTGCAACTGCAGGGCAAACTGGGCAACTGGATCCATGGTAGCTGGGAGAATCTTTTATGGCCGGTGAAAATGTCACGCTATATCACAGATACACATATGATGTCAGTAATCAATACTAAGAGGGACAACATGCAATATAACACATAAATAGGAAATCTCAACATGTACATAAAGTATAGTATTACCTGACATAATATCCGTTGTACTGTGGGTGAATCCTGAAGACGTATAATGCTGTACTCAGGCTGCAGGTGGACCGGGGTCTATGCTGACCCTAGACTGGGGACCTGACTAGTCCCTCAACCTGGAGGTACTGTTAATGGTACAGAGGTCCAGGCCGCCAACGTAACCCTGTCTCCTATATGTCCCTGACAACTGTAATCTAGTCCTCAGAAGGACCCTGATTACCACACAGGGAATAGGCAGGTTACTGCTTAACAAACAGTACAGACAAACGAGACAGACAGGGAACAGAGCAAACACTGTCTTGCATACAACACTTAAACACAGAGGGAACACAAAAGGTCTAGGAGATAAACTATAATCGAGGAGAGGAGAAACCACAAAGGAACTCTTAACTTAAGTCTTCTCATGACCTGATCCAAACTGCTGGTCTGCATGTAAGCTTTCACCGGCATCTAACAAGCAGACTGGCAGGTATATAAAGGAAGCTAATTAGTGCATAATCAAAAGCAGCCGGGCGAGGCTGGACCTAGTCTTAGCAAAGAGCTAGGTAAAATTAACTCCCTCACTACCAAACACAAAGAAACAACAACTCAGCTGCGAGAAGTCAGAATGTGCAATCGCGACGATCTTCGTGGCGATACACCCATGACAGTCCCTAGTCCTTGTAGGGATCCCTCCCTCACATCTATAGGTCTTCGTTCAGACTAGCTGAGGACTTTAGCGGGTCTGATCGCAGGATCAGGTTCCCCGTTACATCGTAGGGATCCAGCTTAGTTCTATTGTAGGGACAGACCTCCCTTCTTTCCTTAGTGCTTGTAGCAGATCATAACAATACCAGGTTGGGAAACATATACCATGATAAGTGACATATACCAGGATTGGGAACATATACCAGGATGAGGAACATATACCAGGATGAGGAACATATACCAGGATAAGGGACATATAGCAGGATAAGGAACATATACCAGGATTCTGAACATATACCAGGATTCTGAACATATACCAGGATGGGAAACATATCCATGATAAGCGACATATACCAGGATGGGGAACGTATACCAGGATGAGGGACATATACCAGGATGAGGGACATATACCAGGATAAGGGACATATAGCAGAATAAGAAACATATACCAGGTTGGGAAACATATACCATGATAAGCGACATATACCAGGATGGGGAACATATACCAGGATGAGGGACATATACCAGGATGAGGGACATATAGCAGTATAAGAAACATATACCAGGATGAGAAACATATACCATGATAAGCGACATATACCAGGATTGGGAACATATACCATGAACCGCTGCATGACCAGCTCTACCCTCTCCTAGTGTATCCTCACCCATCCCCTGTAGACTGTGAGCCCTTGCGGGCAGGGTCCTCTCTCCTTCTGTACTTGTGTGTGCCTTGTATTGCCCACGTTTATTGTACTTGTCTATATTTGCCCCTTTTCACATGTAAAGCGGCATGGAATAAATGGTGCTATAAAAATGTATAATAATAATAATAATATACCAGGATGAGGAACATATACCAGGATGAGGAACATATACCAGGATAAGGGACATATAGCAGGATAAGGGACATATACCAGGATTCTGAACATATACCAGGATGGGAAACATATACCATGATAAGCAACATATACCAGGATGAGGGACATATACTAGGATGAGGGACATATACCAGGATGAGGGACATATACCAGGATAAGGGACATATAGCAGGATAAGAAACATATACCATGATAAGCGACATATACCAGGATGAGGAACATATACCAGGATGGGGAACATACACCAGGATGAGGGACATATACCAGGATGAGGGACATATACCAGGATAAGGGACATATAGCAGGATAACAAACATATACCAGGTTGGGAAACATATACCATGATAAGTGACATATACCAGGATGGGGAAGTATACCAGGATGGGGAACATATACCAGGATGAGGGACATACACCAGGATGAGGGACATATACCAGGATAAGGGACATATAGCAGGATAAGAAACATATACCAGGATGGGAAACATATACCATGATAAGCGACATATACCAGGATTGGGAACATATACAGTATTGGGAACATATACCAGGATGAGGAACATATACAAGGATGATGAACATATACCAGGAAAGGGACATATAGCAGGATAAGGAACATATACCAGGATGGGGAACATATACCAGGATTCTGAACATTTACCAGGATGAGAAACATATACCATGATAAGCGACATATTCCCGGATGGGGAACATATACCAGGATGAGAGACATATACCAGGATAAGGGACATATAGCAGGATAAGAAACATATACCAGGATGGGAAACATATACCAGGCTGGGGAACATATACCAGGATGAGGAAGATATACCAGGATGAGGAAGATATACCAGGGTGAGGGACATATACCAGGATGAGGGACATATACCAGGATAAGGGACATATAGCAGAATAAGAAACATATACCAGGATGGGAAACATATACCATGATAAGCGACATATACCAGGATGGGGAACATATACCAGGATGAGGGACATATACCAGGATGAGGGACATATACCAGGATAAGGGACATATAGCAGTATAAGAAACATATAGCAGGATGAGAAACATATACCATGATAAGCGACATATACCAGGATTGGGAACATATACCATGAACCACTGCATGACCAGCTCTACCCTCTCCTAGTGTATCCTCACCCATCCCCTGTAGACTGTGAGCCCTTGCGGGCAGGGTCCTCTCTCCTTCTGTACTTGTGTGTGCCTTGTATTGCCACGTTTATTGTACTTGTCTATATTTGCCCCTTTTCACATGTAAAGCGGCATGAAATAAATGGTGCTATAAAAATGTATAATAATAATAATAATAATAATAATATACCAGGATGAGGAACATATACCAGGATGAGGAACATATAGCAGGATAAGGGACATATACCAGGATTCTGAACATATACCAGGATGGGAAACATATACCATGATAAGCAACATATACCAGGATGAGGGACATATACCAGGATGAGGGACATATACCAGGATGAGGGACATATACCAGGATAAGGGACATATAGCAGAATAAGAAACATATACCATGATAAGCGACATATACCAGGATGAGGAACATATACCAGGATGGGGAACATACACCAGGATGAGGGACATATACCAGGATGAGGGACATATACCAGGATAAGGGACATATAGCAGGGTAACAAACATATACCAGGTTGGGAAACATATACCATGATAAGCGACATATACCAGGATGGGGAACGTATACCAGGATGGGGAACATATACCAGGATGAGGGACATACACCAGGATGAGGGACATATACCAGGATAAGGGACATATAGCAGGATAAGAAACATATACCAGGATGGGAAACATATACCATGATAAGCGACATATACCAGGATTGGGAACATATACAGTATTGGGAACATATACCAGGATGAGGAACATATACAAGGATGATGAACATATACCAGGAAAGGGACATATAGCAGGATAAGGAACATATACCAGGATGGGGAACATATACCAGGATTCTGAACATTTACCAGGATGAGAAACATATACCATGATAAGCGACATATTCCCGGATGGGGAACATATACCAGGATGAGAGACATATACCAGGATAAGGGACATATAGCAGGATAAGAAACATATACCAGGATGGGAAACATATACCAAGCTGGGGAACATATACCAGGATGAGGAAGATATACCAGGATGAGGAAGATATACCAGGATGAGGGACATATACCAGGATGAGGGACATATACCAGGATAAGGGACATATAGCAGAATAAGAAACATATACCAGGATGGGAAACATACTGTATACCAAGATAAGCGACATATACCAGGATTGGGAACATATACAGTATTGGGAACATATACCAGGATGAGGAACATATACAAGGATGATGAACATATACCAGGAAAGGGACATATAGCAGGAAAAGGAACATATACCAGGATGGAGAACATATACCAGGATTCTGAACATTTACCAGAATGGGAAACATATACCATGATAAGCGACATATACCAGGATGGGGAAATTATAACAGGATGAAGGACATATACCAGGATGAGGGACATATACCAGGATGAGGGCCATATAGCAGGATAAGAAACATATACCAGGATGGGAAACATATACCATGATAAGCGACCTATACCAGTATGGGGAACATATACCAGGATGAGGGAGATATACCAGGATGAGGGACATATACCAGGATGAGGGACATATACCAGGATGAGGTACATATACCAGGATAAGGGACATATAGCAGGATAAGAAACATATACCAGGATGGGAAACATATACCATGATAAGCGACATATACCAGGATTGGGAACATATACAGGATTAGGAACATAACAGGATGAGGGACATATTCATCAAAAATAAAACAAAATGAAGACATTTGTCTAGGAGGCTGTCCAGATGCCTACAGCAGCATTAAAGAAGCTGCAGGAATTTCTGTCAAGTACTGGTTGTGTCATGCATGTGGCAATCTTTCTTTTTCTTCATATGTCTTGCTTGTGGGATAGAGTGGAAAGACGACGGCAGCCTTTTCTTGCAAAGAATAACATCCAAGTCCACATATGTTTTGCCCAAAACTACATCAAGTCTGCCAAAAGCATTTGGGAAAATGTGTCATGGCCTGATGAGACCAAGTTTGAACTGTTTTTTTTTCACAGCTGGAACTGGGCTTTAATCAAGGTGGAGGGAATTATGAACAATTCCAAACATCAGTCATTTTTTTATATACAAGGCCTTTATCTTCAGCTTTTCTGAAGACTGAAGAGGAATTTCACTTTTTACCATGACAACAACCCTAAGTAACCTCCAAAATGATAAAAAATTGATTTCGCCATAAGAAGAATAAAGTTTTGGAATGACCCAGCTAGAGCCCAGACCCAAATCCAATAGAAAATCTGTGGGATGACCTGCACATAGATGATAAACTCACAGTTTCACAGATTTGGAGCGCAAGGAAGAGTAGCCAAAGATTGCCAACTCTATATGTCCCATGCTGGTAGACTCGTTACCAAAAAGACTGAACGCTGTCATAAATTCAAAGGGTACTTCAACAGAGCATTAGTTTAAGAGTGTGTTTTAGTTCTCTATTTTCTGTTTCCACCTCAAAAAAATTCAGTTTACTTTTCAATTGACTTGTATAGATTATGGATGACATTAAAGGTGGAAACATTTCTGAAATGATGTTTCTTGTATACATTTTTTTACATGACAAAAACCTGGCACTTTAACAGGGGTGTGCAGACTTTTTATATCCACTGTATAATTAAACTACACTACTCTACTACCTTGACATGGCATAGGTACAGGGTATCACATTGAATATCATAAAGATTTGTGCAGCGAGCACATTTTGAAGCATTTGCCTTCGGCACTGGGAGAAGCTTGTCCCGCTCATGTGCACAATGCAGATATTCAGGTCAAAGGTCTCATGATCTTGATCTACCTATAGTTCTCATAAACTGAAATGAAACTTAGAGCCAGCAATGAATGTGTCTGTTTTTATGACATGGGAGTGCTTTTACTGTTGACGTTCTTATCACGACACGACAATATCTCAGGGTATAAATATTGAGAATATAGAAAATAGAAGGTCACATTGTTGCTTGTTCCCACGTACGGCTATTCCTATTTTGCCATTAATTTAAGATATTTCCGTGTTACAAGCAGAAAACAATAAAGAGTATTCCTCTATCAGTTACTGATTTTACATGCGATTGTGAACCCACATGAATGCAATAGGTTTAGTGATGAGCGAGTATACTCGTTGCTCGGGTGGTCTCCGAGTATTTGGATGATTTAGTTTCTGTTGCCGCAGCTGCATGATTTATGGCTGCTGGACAGCCTGAATACATGTGAGGAATGCCTGCTTGTTAAGGAATCACCACATGTATTCAGGCTGTCAAATATCCGCAAATCATGCAGCTGCATCAACAGAAACTAAAACTCCTAGCACTTCCAAATACTCGGAGACCACCCGCGTGTGCTCAGGAAAACCAGAGCAAGGAGTATACTCGCTCATCAGTAAATGGGTTCCAACAAATTCAAAACATGCCTGCTTTATCCCCCCTAAAATTACCACTCTATTGATTTTTATAATACAGAAAATTTGTGGAACAATCAATACTTGATTCAATTGTGCAAATACCACAAATCCAATAGTATAATGCATTATTATTAGAAGCTGCATCATTTTTTTACTGCAATTAGAATATTAGATCCATTTATAAAAATACATTCAGCCGTTTGTATTCAGAATGACTTACCTTGTACACATGACTGAAGCAGGAACAGCAAACCGAGGACAACAATGACTGGTCTGTACATTGTAATGGATGACTGTATGAGTAGATATGATGGATGATTCTCCTGAAGCTGCTAAGGAAAAAGGGATTTGTAACCAACAGTCCAGTGAGTGAATCCTATATAAATATCCTACATCCCCTCCCACTGACTTCAGAGATCACCATGGGAAAATCCCATAGACTGATCTGACTGACTGGGGATTTCTGCCATTGCTAAGTTCTCATTTACTAGAAAAGACTGATGTTATCAGAAAAGGAGAATCCTACAAATAATACAGCTATAGATAATATACCCTTTGGTACAGTGTTAGGTAGAAGCTGATACAAAGCAAGCAACATTTATCATTTAAAGGATATGACAATTTTTGCAAATATTTGCATTCAATTGTCCATAATGAGATAATATAAAGAAGCAGATAATAAAATCTACATGCCCACAGCCACCAATTACGGTATCAACATTTTCATTTTGAGCATTTCAGCTAACTTTAACATGTATGGGGAACCTGAAGAAGCAACTCAAGCAAATCTAAGATGGTAGCCATATACAGTACGTTCCCAGAAACAGATACTATTAAGTAAACTTTCACACGTTCAGTATTTTACTTCAGTATTTGTAAGCCAAAATCAGTTGAGCAATTAGAGGAAAAGTATAATAGAAACACGTCACCACTTCTGTATTTATCACCCACTCCTGGTTTTGGCTTACAAATAGAGTTGAGCGAAACGGGTCGGTCAATTTAAAGAAAGACCGACTTTCGCCAAAGTCGGGTTTCGCCGAAGGGCATTGCAGTGATTGGCTTGCTTTGTGTGGTCTCACAGTGCCTATAAAAGCCCTCACCGCTGACCGCCATTTTACTTCTGCCGATCTTAGTGTAGAGAGAGGTTGCTAACGCTGGTTCTCAGTAGGGAGAGCTTTAGGCAGGAAAACCACAATAATTCTGTTCTTGTGCTGATAGCAATTAGCTGTACACTTAGTGTGCAGTGACAGTGGAGGAATTTCTTGTGTGCAGCAGCGCTGGTTATTTGGCTGCCTGCCAGTGATAGGGGAGGAATTGCTTGTGTGGAGCAGCAGAGCTGATTATTAAGCTGCCTGCCAGTGAGAGGGGAGGAATTGCTTGTGTGGAGCAGCAGAACTGATTATTATGCTGCCTGCCAGTGAGAGGGGAGGAATTGCTTGTGTGGAGCAGCAGAACTGATTATTATGCTGCCTGCCAGTGAGAGGGGAGGAATTGTTTGTGTGGAGCAGCAAAACTGATTATTAGGCTGCCTGCCAGTTAGAGGGGAGGAATTGCTTGTGTGGAACAGCAGAGCTGATTATTAGGCTGCTTGCCAGTGACAGAGGAGGAATTTCTAGAGTGCAGCAACAGAGGTGATTATTAGGATGCCTACTATCTGTATTGCTGTGTGTACAATGCTGTGCAGACTGCTTTTTAACATAGCACCTACACAGCACTAATACTTTAATTTTTTTCTGCACAGTTACCGAGCGTTCATTTTTCCCCACACCGTATAGAGCTGTACGCTCCTCGCACTACCATGAACCGGCTGGTATCACGGACAAATACATGCTGACTATCTGTGTGTGACTTCGGAAATATATACGGAGATTTAAATTTTCCCCAAAACCGTATACAGCTGGTATCTTCTGATACAGTACCGTTTTTCTCCCTTCTGTATTACGGTCAAATCCATACTGAGAGAGCGTGTGTGTGTTACTCCTGAAATATATACGGAGATTTAAAATTACCCCAACATTGTATACAGCTGTACGCTACTGATACAGTACACTTTTTCAGCTTTTCATATTCTGGTGTAATCCATACTGACCCTGTGAGCGTGTGTGTTACTCCTCAAATATATACGGAGAATGAAAATTACACCAACAATGTATACAGCTGTACACTACTGATAAAGTACACATTTTCTCCTTTTCATATTCTGGTGTTATCCATACTGAGCCTGTGACCGTGTGTGTTACTCCTGAAAAATATACAGAGATTTAAAATTACCCCAACACTGTATACAGCTGTACGCTAATGATACAGTACACTTTTTATACTTTTCATATTCTGGTCTACTCCATACTGAGCCTGTGAGCGTTTGTGCTACTCCTGAAATATATACAGAGATTTAAAATTACCCCAACACTGTATACACCTGTACGCTAATGATACAGTACACTTTTTCTGCTTTTCATATTCTGGTGTAATCCATACTGAGCCTGTGAGCGTGTGTCACTTCTCAAATATATACGGAGAATTAAAATTACCCCAACACTGTATACAGCTGTACGCTACAGATAAAGTACACTATTTCTCCTTTTCATATTCTGGTGTTATCCAAACTGAGGCTGTGACCGTGTGTGTTACTCCTGAAATATATACGGAGATTGAAAATTACCCAACACTGTATACAGCTGTACGCTACTGATACAGTACACTTTTCTGCTTTTCATATCCTGGTGTTATCCATACTGAGGCTGTGACCGTGTGTGTTACTCCTCAAATATATACAGAGAATTAAAATTCACCAACACTGTAGACAGCTGTACGCTACTGATAAAGTACACTTTTTCTCCTTTTCATATTCTGGTGTTATCCATACTGAGCCTGTGACCGTGTGTGTTACTCCTGAAATATATACAGAGATTTAAAATTACCCCAACACTGTATACAGCTGTACGCTAATGATACAGTACACTATTTCTCCTTTTCCTTTTCATATTCTGGTGTTATCCAAACTGAGGCTGTGACAGTGTGTGTTACTCCTGAAATATATACGGAGATTGAAAATTACCCCAACACTGTATACAGCTGTACGATACTGATACAGTACACTTTTTCTGCTTTTCATATTCTGGTGTTATCCATACTGGGACTGTAACCGTGTGTGTTACTCCTGAAATATATACGGAGATTAAAATTACCCAACACTGTATACAGTTGTACGCTACTGATACAGTACACTTTTTCTGATTTTCATATTCTGGTGTTATCCATACTGAGCTGTGACCGGTGTGTTACTCCTCAAATGTATACAGAGAATTAAAATTACACCAACACTGTATACAGCTGTACGCTACTGATAAAGTACACTTTTTCTCTTTTCATATCCTGGTGTTATCCATACTGAGCTTGTGATCCATGTGTGTTACTCCTGAAATATATATGGAGATTTAAAATTACCCCAACACTGTATACAGCTGTACGCTAATGATACAGTACACTATTTCTCCAATTCATATTCTGGTGTTATCCATACTGAGACTGTGACCGTGTGTGTTACTCCTGAAATATATACGGAGATTTAAAATTACCCCAACACAGTATACAGCTGTATGCTACAGATAAAGTACACTATTTTGCCTTTTCATATTCTGGTGTTATCCAAACTGAGGCTGTGACCATGTGTGTTACTCCTGAAATATATACGGAGATTGAAAATTACCCAACACTAGTTACAGCTTATTTCCCCAACGTATAATGTACACTTCCTGCACTTCATACCTGGTATATCCAATACTGAGACTATCGTGTGTGTACTCGGAAATATATACGGAGATTTAAAATTTCCCCAAACGTATACAGCTGTACTTACTGATACAGTACACTTTTTCTTCCTATCTGTGTTATCCAACTATACTGAGACGTGTGTGGTTACTCCTGAAATATATACGGAGATTAAAATTACCCCAACACTGTATACAGCTGTACGCTACTGATACAGTACACTTTTTCAGCTTTTCATATTCTGGTGTATCCATACTGACCTGTGACGTGTGTGTTACTCCTCAAATATATACGGAGAATAAAATTTACACCAACATGTATACAGCTGTACACTACTGATAAAGTACACTTTTCTCTTTTCATATTCTGGTGTTATCCATACTGAGCCTGTGACCGTGTGTGTTACTCCTGAAAAATATACAGAGATTTAAAATACCCCAACACTGTATACAGCTGTACGCTAATGATACAGTACACTTTTTTACTTTTCATATTCTGGTGTCTACTCCATACTGAGACTGTGAGCGTTTGTGTTACTCCTGAAATATATACAGAGATTTAAAATTACCCCAACACTGTATACACTGTACGCTATGATACAGTACACTTTTTCTGCTTTTCATATTCTGGTGTAATCCATACTGAGCTGTGACGGTGTGTTCACTTCTCAAATAATACGGAGAATTAAAATTACCCCAACACTGTATACAGCTGTACGCTACTGATAAAGTACACTATTTCTCCTTTTCATATTCTGGTGTTATCCAAAACTGAGGCTGTGACGTGTGTGTTACTCCTAAATATATACGGAGATTGAAAATTACCCCAACACTGTATACAGCTGTACGCTACTGATACAGTACACTTTTCTGCTTTTCATATCCTGGTGTTATCCATACTGAGGCTGTGACCGTGTGTGTTACTCCTCAAATATATACAGAGAATTAAAATTTCACCAACACTGTAACAGCTGTACGCTATGATAAAGTACACTTTTCTCTTTCATTCTGGTGTTATCAACTGACCTGTGACCGGTGTGTTACTCTGAAATATATACAGAGATTTAAATACCCAACTGTACAGCTGTACGCTAATGATACAGTACACATTTCTCCTTTTCCTTTTCATATTTGGTGTTATCAAACTGAGGCTGTGACGTGTGGTTACTCGAAATATTACGGAGATTGAAAATTACCCCAACACGTATACAGCTGTACGATACTGATACAGTACACTTTTTCTGCTTTTCATATTCTGGTGTTATCCATACTGGGACTGTACCGTGTGTGTTACTCCTGAAATAATACGGAGATTTAAAATTACCCCAACACTGTATACAGTTGTACGCTACTGATACAGTACACTTTTTCTGATTTTCATATTCTGGTGTTATCCATACTGAGGCGTGACCGTGTGTGTTACTCCTCAAATGTATACGAGAATTAAAATTACACCAACACTGTATACAGCTGTACGCTACTGATAAAGTACACTTTTTCTCCTTTTCATATCCTGGTGTTATCCATACTGAGCTTGTGATCCTGTGTGTTACTCCTGAAATATATATGGAGATTTAAAATTACCCCAACACTGTATACAGCTGTACGCTAATGATACAGTACACTATTTCTCCAATTCATATTCTGGTGTTATCCATACTGAGACTGTGACCTGTGTGTTACTCCTGAAATATATACGGAGATTTAAAATTACCCCAACACAGTATACAGCTGTATGCTACAGATAAAGTACACTATTTTGCCTTTTCATATTCTGGTGTTATCCAAACTGAGACTGTGACCTGTGTGTTACTCCTGAAATATATACGGAGATTGAAAATTACCCCAACACTGTAACAGCTGTACTCTACTGATACAGTACATTTTTCTGCTTTTCATATCCTGGTGTTATCCATACTGAGGCTGTGACCGTGTGTGTTACTCCTCAATATATACAGAGAATTAAAATTCACCAACACTGTATCAGCTGTACGCTATGATAAAGTACACTTTTTCTCCTTTTCTTTTGGTGTTATCCTACTGAGCTGTGACCGTGTGTGTTATCCTGAAATATATACGGAGATTGAAAATTACCCCAACACTGTATACAGCTGTACGCTATGATCAGTACACTTTTTCTGCTTTTCATATCTGGTGTTATCCATACTGAGGCTGTGACCGTGTGTGTTGCTCCTCAAATATATACAGAGAATTAAATTCACCAACACTGTATACAGCTGTACGCTACTGATAAAGTACACTTTTCTGTTTCATATTGGTGTTATCCATACTAAGGCTGTGACCGTGTGTGTTACTCCTGAAATATATACGGAGATTGAAAATAACCCCAACACTGTATACAGCTGTACGATACTGAACAGTACCTTTTTCTGCTTTTCATATTCTGGTGTTATCCAGACTGAGACTGTAACCGTGTGTGTTACTCCTGAAATATATACGGAGATTTAAAATTACCCCAAACAGTATACAGCTGTACGCTACTGATTCAGTACACTTTTTCTGCTTTTCATATTCTGGTGTTATCCATACTAAGGCTGTGCCCGTGTGTGTTACTCCTGAAATAATACGGAGATTGAAAATTACCCAACACTGTATACAGTTGTACGCTACTGATACAGTACACTTTTTTGATTTTTATTCTGGTGTTATCCATACTGAGGCTGTGACTGTGTGTGTTACTCCTCAATATATACGGAGAATTAAAATTACACCAACATTGTATACAGCTGTACGCTACTGATAAAGTACACTTTTTGTCCTTTTCATATTCTGGTGTTATCCATACTGAGCCTATGACTGTGTGTGTTACTCCTGAAATATACGGAGATTTAAAATTACCCCAACACGTATACAGCTGTACGCTAATGATACAGTACACTTTTTCTGCTTTTCATATCTGGTGTAATCCAGACTGAGCCTGTGAGCATGTGTGTCACTCCTCAAATATATAGGAGATTTAAAATTACCCCAACACAGTATACAGCTGTACGCTACTGATTCAGTACAGTTTTTTCTGCTTTTCATATTCTGGTGTTATCCATACTAAGACTGTGACCGTGTGTATTACTCCTGGAAATACATACGGAGATTGAAATGACCCAACACTGTATACAGTTGTACGCTACTGATACAGTACACTTTTTCTGATTTTCATATTCTGGTGTTATCCATACTGAGGCCAGTGACCGTGTGTGTTACTCCTCAAATATATACGAAGAATTAAAATTACCCCAACACTGTATACAGCTGTACGCTACTGATAAAGTACACTTTTTCTCCTTTTCATATCCTGGTGTTATCCATATTGAGCTTGTGATCCGTGTGTGTTACTCCTGAAATATATATGGAGATTTAAAATTACCCCAACACTCTATACAGCTGTACGCTAATGATACAGTACACTATTTCTCCAATTCATATTCTGGTGTTATCCAAACTGAGGCTGTGACCTTGTGTGTTACTCCTGAAATATATGCGGAGATTGAAAATT
>JARQOD010003171.1:0-59240 GCA_033576555.1 Oophaga sylvatica | reverse complement strand
AACCATACCAACTATGGTGACCACACGCTCCCAGCGTAAACAGTTGCAAGAGATCCTGACTCTACAAGAACCTGATGATCTACGACAGACTGAGGTTTTCTGTCGGACCCCGCGAGACCGCTTAATGATAATGCAGAGAATGTCTCCAAAAGAAGAGGTGAAGCAGTGGAAGGCTGATGGAGCACGTATGGACAATGGTCTCTGGAAAAAGGACCAACTTGTGTGTCTCCCTAAGCGGATGTACTCTGCTATTGCCATGTGGGCACATGGACCCATACATCAAGGAAAAAACCAGGCCCTGGCCCTGGTACAAAAATTCTACTGGGCTCAAGGTATTTCTACAGTCCTGACAGCACGCAACTGTGCATGTAATATCTGTCAGACCTTCAGTCCCGTGTTATGAATGTGCTAGAGATGGTTTCTGAGCAGAGGCTCCCTCTGGTGGTTACAGACAGTACTGAACCTTTCAGCGAGGAGTGGCAATCTGGGTTCACTGACTGGTCTGATATAAGGGAGGTTCCCTCCCATGATGGTTGCCGGTGATCAATTGTTCTTGTCTCAATTGTGGTTCCTGGTTCATTTGGAAGTTTGCTGGAGTCTTGCCTGCATCTCCTGCTTTCAGATAAGATATTTTTTGCTTTTATTTTGTGCTTACTTTTTGCATTGTTTTCTGCACTTTTGTGGAGGTCAGCCAGGTCCCCTCCTGGGGCCTGTGCTCCTCACAGTTTATCTGCAGCCACTGTTATTTGCTCATTTGCTTTTTCCTGTTTTTTTAGTGGCTGCGGTTTGGTTTATGTTCACACTGAGATCTGATTTAGTGGGTGGCGAGATCGTGTGATCTCAGTATTTTTGTAATCAGAATTGTTGGATTTTTGTAGGGTTTTCTGGGTTGCAGAAAGTAATCTCTCCTGTCCTATCCTATTTAGTCAGCTTGTGGCCCCAGCGTTTGCTCAGTCTATTTTCTATCTGTGTCCGTGCTTTCTTCTTGTCTAACTGCCATTACATGTTTGGGGGCTTCCTATTTTCTTTGGGGATCTGCTCCGGGGAAGATAGCTTTCATCTTTCTGCCTTTAGGTGTAGTTATCTCTCAGGCTGTGACGAGGCGTCTAGGATCAACGTAGGAACGCTCCACGGCTACCTCTAGTTGTGTCGATAGTTTAGGAATCTGCAACCCATCAGTTACCAACATCTCAGGTGTTCGGCTGCCCTGCTGTTGTTCCTGTCCTCCTCAGCTACCGAAACATAACAGTATCACCGGCCATAACTGAAAATTATATGGTACTCACAGAAGGGAAAAATAGTGTGGAAAGAAAAAGTTGTCAGAGTTGTCGGAGATTTTTTTTTTTTTCTGTCTGTTGCATTTTTTCCCTCTTTTTCTCTGGGTGCTGAGGAGGATTTTTTTTTCTCTGAATAGAGTTTGCACAGTTGTCTGGCCGTGTGGATCAGCTTGCCACTGAAGTTCGGAGTATTGCTACCTATCTTGCTGGGTTGCCGTTGTGGAACCTAGGATTCCCATGCCAGATTTGTTTTTGGGGGATCGGGCTAAATTTCTGAATTTCAAAAATAACTGTAAGTTGTTTTTTGCCTTAAAGCCTAAGTCCTCAGGTAACGCAGCACAGCAGGTTCAAATTGTCATCTCTCTCCTGCGCGGCGATCCTCAGGATTGGGCTTTTTCCCTGACACCTGGGGATCCTGTTTTGAATGATATTGATGCATTTTTTCTGGCTCTGGGGTTATTGTACAATGAACCTAATGTCACTGATCAAGCTGAAAAAACCTTGTTGGCATTAAATCAGGGTCTTGAAGACGCTGAGTTGTACTGTCAGAAATTCCGAAAGTGGGCAGTCCTGACCAAATGGAATGATGATGCTTTGGCAGCCCTTTTTCGGAAGGGGCTGTCAGAGAATGTAAAGGATGTTATGGTGGGATTCCCTGCTCCCTCTGGTCTCAATGATTCTATGTCATTGGCTATTCAAATTGACAGACGTTTGCGTGAGCGCAGAGGTATGCGTGAGATAGTGTTGCCTTGGGAGCCAGCTTCTGAGCCCATGCAGTGTGATAGAGTGACTTCTGGGGCTCAGCGTCATGAGTTTCGAAAGCGCAATGGGTTATATTTCTACTGTGGTGATGCCTCTCATGCTATTTCAGTCTGCCCTAAGCGGGGAAGACGTTTTGCACGCTCAGTTGTCTTGGGTAGTGTTCAGACAAAATTTCTGTTGACTGTTACCCTGACTTGCTCCCTGTCCACATTTTCTGCTCAGGCTTTTGTTGATTCAGGAGCAGCTATTAACCTGATGGATTTTGACTTTGCCAAACGTTGTGGGTTTCCCATGATACCCCTGCGGAAGTCTATTCCCCTACTGGGCATTGATTCCACCCCTTTGGCGGAGAATAAACCCCAGTTTTCTACTCAGGTGATAATGAGGGTTGAACCAGATCATCAGGAGAGTTGCAAATTTCTGGTGTTACATAATCTGCATGACATTATTGTACTAGGTTTCCCTTGGTTACAGTCTCATAATCCTGCTTTGGATTGGAAATCTGTGTCTGTGACCAGTTGGGGCTGCCAATGTGTTAATGCCGACATTCCTGCTTTTTCTGCCTCTCCCAAGTCTCAGGATGTTCCTGACTTTTTGACTGATTTTTCGGATGTATTTAGTGAAAGTAAATCTGCATCCTTGCCCCCTCACAGGAACTACGATTGCGCTATTGAATTAGTGCCTGGTGGTAAATTTCCTAAAGGTCGCCTTTTTAACTCGTCTGTACCTGAACACGATGCTATGCGATCTTATATCAAGGAGTCATTGGAGAAGGGTCATATCAGACCATTCTCTTCACCCTTGGGTGCCGGTTTTTTCTTTGTGGCCAAAAAGGATGGTTCATTGAGGCCATGTATTGATTATCGTCTCTTGAACAATATCACTGTGAAATATCAATATCCGTTACCCTTGATTTCTGACCTGTTTTCCAGGGTGAAAAGTGCTAGTTGGTTTACCAAGCTTGACCTCAGGGGGCCGTATAACCTCATTCGCATTAAGCACGGGGATGAATGGAAGACGGCGTTTAATACCCCAGAGGGGCATTTTGAGTACCTAGTGATGCCCTTTGGGCTCACTAATCCTCCTTCCGTCTTCCAATCCTTTATGTATGATATTTTCAGGGATTTTGTGAATAAATTTCTGATTGTTTATTTGGATGATATCTTGATTTTTTTCCAATGACTGGGACTCTCATGTGAAACATGTTCGGACTGTGTTCCAGATTTTGAGAGAGAATGCACTGTATGTGAAGGGATCCAAGTGTCTTTTTGGCGTACAGAATGTCTCATTTCTGGGATTCATTTTGTCTCCATCTGTTATTGAAATGGACCCGGTCAAGGTTCAAGCCATCTGTGATTGGGTCCAACCTACTTCATTAAAGGCTCTTCAGAGATTTTTGGGTTTTGCCAATTTTTATCGTAAATTTATTGGTAATTTCTCCGGTATTGTTAAACCATTGACTGATTTGACCAAAAAGGGTTCTGATGTGGTGAATTGGCCTCCTGAGGCAGTCTCTGCATTTCAGGAACTTAAGCAGAGATTCACTTCTGCTTCTGTTCTACGGCAGCCTGATGTTTCTCTACCATTTCAGGTGGAGGTTGATGCCTCTGAAATTGGGGCAGGTGCCGTTTTGTCCCAAAGAGATGCAGAGACCTCTAAGAGTAACCCTTGTGCCTTTTTCTCTAGAAAATTTTCTCCAACTGAACGTAATTATGACGTGGGTAATCGGGAGTTATTGGCCATGAAGTGGGCCTTTGAAGAGTGGAGACATTGGCTGGAAGGAGCTAAACATCAGGTGGTGGTCCTCACGGACCATAAGAATCTGGTTTATCTCGAATGAGCCAAGCGACTTAATCCTAGACAGGCCAGGTGGGCATTGTTTTTCACACGTTTTAATTTTGTGGTTTCTTTTCTTCCTGGCACTAAGAATGTTTAGGCGGATGCCCTCTCGAGGAGTTTCTTTGTGGAATCTCCTGAGTTATCTGATCCTACTGTTATTTGGAAAGAGGGTGTAGTTCTTTCCGCCATCTCGCCCAATTTGAGACTGGCCTTGGGTGTCAGGAGGATAAACCTGAGCACTGCCCTATTGGGAAATTGTTTGTCCCAGACCAGTGGAAGAAGAGTGTGATGTCTGAGATTCATTGTTCCGCGTTGGCTGGTCATCCCGGGATTTTTGGTACCAGAGACTTGGTGTGTCGGTCCTTTTGGTGGCCTACTTTGTCTCGTGACGTCAAGGAATTTGTGCAGTCCTGTGGGACTTGCTCTCGCTCCAAGCCTTGCTCTCGCTCTATTGGTTTGTTAATGCCATTACCTATGCTCAAGAGGCCATGGACCCATATCTCTATGGATTTTATTTCCGACCTCCCTGTTTCTCAGAGAATGACCATTATCTGGGTTAACTGTGATAGGTTTTCCAAGATGATACATCTTGTGCCATTACCTAAGTTGCCTTCCTCCTCCGAATTGGTGCCTTTGTTCCTTCAGCATGTGGTTCGGTTACATGGCATTCCGGAGAACATTGTGTCTGACAGAGGAGTCCAGTTTGTTTCCAGATTTTGGAGGACATTTTGTTCTAAACTTGGTGTTCAATTATCTTTCTCCTCTGCTTTTCATCCTCAGACCAATGGACAAACCGAGAGAACAAACCAGACCTTGGAGACTTATTTGAGATGTTTTGTGTCTGCTGATCAAGATGACTGGGTCTCTTTTTTGCATTTGGCTGAGTTTGCTCTTAATAATAGGGCTAGCTCTGCCACCTTGATGTCTCCATTTTTCTGCAATTTTGCATTTCACCCTCGATTTTCTTCGGGACAGGCAGAGGCTTCTGTCTGTCCGGGTGTTGACTCTGTTGTGGAGCGAATGCAGCAGATTTGGGACCAGGTAGTGGAGAGGTTGTCTCTCTCTCAGGAGAAGGCCCAGCGGTTTGCCAACCGGCATAGGACTGATGGTCCTCGGTTTAAAGTGGGGGACTTGGTTTGGTTGTCCTCAAGAAATATCCCTATGAGGGTTGCATCTCCAAAGTTTAAGCCCAGGTTCATTGGACCTTATAAGATCATGGAGATCCTTAATCCTGTTTCCTTGCGTTTGCTTCTTCCAGGGACATTTAAGATCCATAACGTGTTCCACAAGTCCTTATTGAAGAGGTTTGTCGAGCCAGTGGTTCCTATGGATGCGCCTCCTGACCCTGTTTTGGTTGAGGGCAATCTGGAGTATGCGGTTAAGAAAATATTGGATTCTCGTTTTTCTAGACAGAAACTCCAGTATTTGGATAAGTGGAGAGGTTATGGCCAGGAGGACAATTCTTGGGTGTTTGCTTCGGACATCCATGCTAGGAGACTGATCCGTGCCTATCACCGAGCTCATCCTGATCGGCCTGGTTGCATAAGTGAGGGTTCGGTGACCCCTCCTCAAGGGGGGGTACTGTTATGAATGTGCTAGAGATGGTTTCTGAGCAGAGGCTCCCTCTGGTGGTTACAGACAGTACTGAACCTTTCAGCGAGAAGTGGCAATCTGGGTTCACTGACTGGTCTGATATAAGGGAGGTTCCCTCCCATGATGGTTGCCGGTGATCAATTGTTCTTGTCTCAATTGTGGTTCCTGGTTCATTTGGAAGTTTGCTGGAGTCTTGCCTGCATCTCCTGCTTTCAGATAAGATATTTTTTGCTTTTATTTTTGTGCTTACTTTTTGCATTGTTTTCTGCACTTTTGTGGAGGTCAGCCAGGTCCCCTCCTGGGGCCTGAGCTCCTCAGTTTATCTGCAGCCACTGTTATTTGCTCATTTGCTTTTTCCTGTTTTTTCTGCGGCTGCGGCTTGGTTTTTGTTCACACTGAGATCTGATTTAGTGGGTGGCGAGATCGTGTGATCTCAGTATTTATGTAATCAGAATTGTTGGATTTTTGTAGGGTTTTCTGGGTTGCAGAAAGTAATCTCTCCTGTCCTATCCTATTTAGTCAGCTTGTGACCCCAGCGTTTGCTCAGTCTATTTTCTGCCTATGTTTGTGTTTTCATCTTGTCTAACCGCCATTATATGTTTGGGGGCTTCCTATTTTCTTTGGGGATCTGCTCCGGGGCAGATAGCTTTCATCTTTCTGCCTTTAGGTGTAGTTATCTGTTATGTTACGGTAGCTGAGGAGTGCAGGTAAAAAAAGGAAATACACCAGAGCAGTTGGAATCTATGAGATTGCAGTACCCTGACTAACCACCGCAACTAGAGGCAGCCGTGGAGCGTTCCTACGTTGGTCCTAGACGCCTCGTCACAGCCTGAGAAACTAACTACACCTAAAGATAGAAATAGGAAAGCTATCTGCCCCGGAGCAGAACCCCAAAGATAATAGAAAGCCCCCAAACATGTAATGGCGGTTAGACAAGATGAAATACTGACACAGAAAGAAAATAGTATGAGCAAACGCTGGGGCCCAAACTATCTAAATAGAAAAGGACAGGAAGGGTACTTACTGCAATCTCAGAAAACCCTGAAAAACACCAACTCTACTAATTTCAAAATCACCTGAGATCACACGACCTCTACCACCTAAATTAGTTCTCTGGTGTAACAAAATAAAAACAGCAGCCACTGAAAAAAACTGGAAAAAGCAAAAGTACAAAACACAGTGGCTGAACTAAACTGAGAGGGCAAAAGCCCCCGGAGGGGACCCTGAAGGCCCCCACAGAAGTGCAGGACAAAATGCAAAAATATAGCAAAAACACAAAAGAAGAAATTGTCTTATCTGATAGCAGGAGATGCAGACACGACACAGCAGGCTACAAGGGAAACTGGAAAGAAGGATTCAGACCAGAACAATTGATCACCGGCAACCCTGATGGGAAAATGACTCCCTTATATAAGACCAGTCAGTAACACCTGATTCCCAGTCCTCACAATCCTCACTAGTACCGCTTGTAACCACCAGAGGGAGCCTCTGCTCAGAACTCATCTCAAACCCATTCACAACAGTACCCCCCCCTTGAGGAGGGGTCACCGAACCCTCATTTGAGCAACCAGGTCGGTCAGGATGAGTTCTATGATACGCACGGATAAGTCTCCTAGCATGGATGTCCGAAGCAAACACCCAAGAATTGTCTTCCTGACCATAACCTCTCCATTTAACCAAATACTGGAGTCTTCGTCTAGAAAAACGAGAATCCAATATTTTCTCAACCACATACTCCAGATTGCCCTCAACCAAAACAGGGTCATGAGGCACAGCAGCAGGAACCACTGGCTCAACAAACCTCTTCAACAAGGACTTGTGGAACACGTTATGGATCTTAAATGTCCCAGGAAGAAGCAAACGAAAAGAAACAGGATTAATAATCTCCATGATCTTATAAGGTCCAATGAACCTAGGCTTAAATTTAGGAGATGCTACTCTCATAGGAATATTCTTTGAGGACAACCAGAGCAAGTCCCCCACTTTAAACCGAGGACCATCAGTCCTATGCCGGTTAGCAAACCGCTGGGCCTTCTCCTGAGAGAGGGACAACCTCTCCACTTCCTGGTCCCAAATCTGCTGCATACGCTCAACAACAGAGTCAACACCTGGACAGACTGAAGCCTCCGTCTGTCCTGAAGAAAATCGAGGGTGAAACCCAGAATTACAGAAAAACGGAGACATCAAAGTGGCAGAGCTAGCCCTATTATTAAGAGCAAACTCAGCCAAAGGCAAAAAAGAGACCCAGTCATCCTGATCAGCAGACACAAAGCATCTTAGATAAGTCTCCAATGTCTGGTTTGTTCTCTCAGTTTGACCATTGGTCTGAGGATGAAATGCCGAGGAGAAAGACAATTGAACACCCAGTTTAGAACAAAAAGTCCTCCAAAATCTGGAAACAAACTGGACTCCTCTGTCAGACACAATGTTCTCAGGAATGCCGTGTAAACGAACCACGTGCTGAAGGAACAACGGCACCAATTCAGAGGAGGAAGGCAACTTAGGTAATGGCACAAGATGTATCATTTTGGAAAACCTATCACAAATTACCCAGATGGTGGTCATTCTCTGAGAAACAGGAAGATCGGAAATGAAATCCATAGAGATATGGGTCCATGGTCTCTTGGGCACAGGCAATGGCATCAACAAACCACTAGAGCGAGAGCAAGGCTTGAAGCGAGAGCAAGTCCCGCAGGACTGCACAAATTCCCTGACATCGCGAGACAAGGTAGGCCACCAAAAGGACCGACTAACCAAGTCTCTGGTACCAAAAATTCCGGGATGCCCAGCCAATGCGGAACAATGAATCTCAGACATCACACTCTTTTTCCATTGGTCCGGGACAAACAATTTTCCAACAGGGCAGCGCTCGGGCCTATCTTCCTGACACCCCTCCAGAGCAAGTCTCAAATTGGGCGAGATGGCAGAAAGAACTACACCCTCCTTCAAAATAACAGAGGGATCAGATAACTCAGGAGAGTCCGCAAGGAAACTCCTCGAGAGGGCATCCGCCTTAACATTCTTAGTGCCAGGAAGAAAGGAAACCACAAAATTAAAACGTGTGAAAAACAAGGCCCACCTGGCCTGTCTAGGATTGAGTAGCTTGGCAGATTCCAGATAGACCAGATTCTTATGGTCCGTAAGGACCACCACCTGATGTTTGGCTCCCTCCAGCCAATGTCTCCACTCTTCAAAAGCCCACTTCATGGCCAATAACTCCCGATTACCCACGTCATAATTACGTTCAGTTGGAGAAAATTTTCGAGAGAAAAAGGCACAAGGTTACTTTTAGAGGTCTCTGGATCTTTTTGGGACAAAACGGCACCTGCCCCAATTTCAGAGGCATCAACCTCCACCTGAAATGGCAGAGAAACATCAGGCTGCCGTAGAACAGGAGCAGAAGTGAATCTCTGCTTAAGTTCCTGAAACGCAGAGACTGCCTCAGGAGGCCAATTCACCACATCAGAACCCTTTCTGGTCAAATCAGTTAATGGTTTAACAATAACCGAGAAATTACCAATAAATTTACGATAAAAATTGGCAAAACCCAAAAATCTCTGAAGAGCCTTTAATGAAGTAGGTTGGACCCAATCACAGATGGCCTGAACCTTGACCGGGTCCATTTCAATAACAGATGGGGACAAAATGAATCCCAGAAATGAGATCTTCTGTACGCCAAAAAGACACTTTGATCCCTTCACATACAGAGCATTCTCTCTCAAAATCTGGAATACAGTTCGAACATGTTTCACATGAGAGTCCCAGTCATTAGAAAAAATCAAGATATCATCCAAATAAACAATCAGAAATTTGTCCACAAAATCCCTGAAAATGTCATTCATGAAGGACTGGAAGACGGAAGGAGCATTAGTGAGCCCAAAGGGCATCACTAGGTACTCAAAATGCCCTTCAGGGGTATTGAATGCCGTCTTCCATTCATCCCCGTGCTTAATGCGAATAAGGTTATACGCCCCCCTGAGGTCAAGCTTGGTAAACCAAGTAGCGTTTTTCACCCTGGAAAACAGGTCAGAAATCAAGGGTAACGGGTATTGATATTTCACAGTAATATTGTTCAAGAGACGATAATCAATACACGGCCTTAATGAACCATCTTTTTTGGCCACAAAGAAAAAACCGGCACCTAAGGGTGAAGAGGATGGTCTGATATGACCCTTCTCCAATGATTCCTTGATATAAGACCGCATAGCGTCATGTTCAGGTACAGACAAGTTAAAAAGGCGACCTTTAGGGAATTTACTACCCGGCACTAATTCAATAGCGCAGTCATAGCTCCTATGGGGAGGTAAGGATGCAGATTTACTTTCGCTAAACACATCAGAAAAATCAAACAAAAAGTCAGGAACATCCTGGGCCTGGGGGGAGGCAGAAAAAACAGGAGTGTTGGTATTAACACATTGGCAGCCCCAACTGGTTACAGACACAGATTTCCAATCCAAAACAGGATTATGAGACTGTAACCAAGGGAAACCCAGCACGATAATGTCATGCAGATTATATAGAACCAAAAATTTGCAGCACTCCTGGTGATCAGGTTCAACCCTCATTATCACTTGAGTAGAAAACTGGGGTTTATTCTCAGCCAAAGGGGTAGAATCGATCCCCAGTAGAGGAATAGACTTCTGTAGGGGTATCAAGGGAAACCCACAACGTTTAGCAAAATCATAATCCATCAGGTTAATAGCTGCTCCAGAATCAACGAAAGCCTGAGCAGAAAATAAGGACAGAGAGCATATCAGAGTGACAGTTAACAAAAACTTAGTCTGAACACTACCCAAGACAACTGAGCGTGCAAAATGTCTTCCCCGCTTAGGGCAGACTGAAATAGCATGAGAGGCATCACCACAGTAGAAACATAACCCATTGCGCTTTCGAAACTCATGACGCTGTGCCCCAGACACCACTCCATCACACTGCATGGGCTCAGCAGCTGGCTCACAAGGCAACACCACTCCACGCATACTTCTCCGCTCACGCAAACGTCTGTCAATTTGAATCGCTAATGACATAGAATCATTGAGACCAGAGGGGACAGGGAATCCCACCATAACATCCTTTACATTATCCGACAGACCCTTCCGGAAAAGGGCCGCCAAAGCGTCGTCATTCCATTTGGTCAGGACTGCCCACCTACGGAATCTCTGACAGTATAACTCAGCGTCATCAAGCCCCTGATTTAATGCCAACAAGGCTTTTTCAGCTTGATCAGTGACATTAGGCTCATCGTACAATAACCCCAAAGCCTGAAAAAATGCATCAACATCACTCAAAACAGGATCCCCAGGTGTCAGGGAAAAAGCCCAATCCTGAGGATCGCCGCGCAGGAGAGAGATGATAATTTGAACCTGCTGCGCTGCGTTTCCTGAGGACTTAGATTTTAAGGCAAAAAACAATTTACAATTATTTTTGAAATTCTGAAACTTAGCTCGATCCCCTAAAAACAAATCTGGCATGGGGATCCTAGGTTCCACAACAGGCAACCTAGCAAGATATGCAGCAATACTCTGAATCTCAGTGGCAAGCTGATCCACACGGCCAGACAACTGTGCAAACTCTATTGGGAGAAAAGATCCTCCCCAGCACCCAGAGATACAGAGGGAAAAAAAAAAAAAAATGCAACAAACAGAAAAATATCTCTGACAACTTTTCTTCCTTCAAAATATTTTTTCCCTTCTGTGAGTACCATACAATTTTTAGGCCGGTGATACTGTTATGTTACGGTAGCTGAGGAGTGCAGGTAAAAAAAGGAAATACACCAGAGCAGTTGGAATCTATGAGATTGCAGTACCCTGACTAACCACCGCAACTAGAGGCAGCCGTGGAGCGTTCCTACGTTGGTCCTAGACGCCTCGTCACAGCCTGAGAAACTAACTACACCTAAAGATAGAAATAGGAAAGCTATCTGCCCCGGAGCAGAACCCCAAAGATAACAGAAAGCCCCCAAACATGTAATGGCGGTTAGACAAGATGAAATACTGACACAGAAAGAAAATAGTATGAGCAAACGCTGGGGCCCAAACTATCTAAATAGAAAAGGACAGGAAGGGTACTTACTGCAATCTCAGAAAACCCTGAAAAACACCAACTCTACTAATTTCAAAATCACCTGAGATCACACGACCTCTACCACCTAAATTAGTTCTCTGGTGTAACAAAATAAAAACAGCAGCCACTGAAAAAAACTGGAAAAAGCAAAAGTACAAAACACAGTGGCTGAACTAAACTGAGAGGGCAAAAGCCCCCGGAGGGGACCCTGAAGGCCCCCACAGAAGTGCAGGACAAAATGCAAAAATATAGCAAAAACACAAAAGAAGAAATTGTCTTATCTGATAGCAGGAGATGCAGACACGACACAGCAGGCTACAAGGGAAACTGGAAAGAAGGATTCAGACCAGAACAATTGATCACCGGCAACCCTGATGGGAAAATGACTCCCTTATATAAGACCAGTCAGTAACACCTGATTCCCAGTCCTCACAATCCTCACTAGTACCGCTTGTAACCACCAGAGGGAGCCTCTGCTCAGAACTCATCTCAAACCCATTCACAACAGTTATCTCTCAGGCTGTGACGAGGCATCTAGGATCAACGTAGGAACGCTCCACGGCTACCTCTAGTTGTGTCGATAGTTTAGGAATCTGCAACCCATCAGTTACCAACATCTCAGGTGTTCGGCTGCCCTGCTGTTGTTCCTGTCTTCCTCAGCTACCGAAACATAACAGTCCCGGTCAACTTCAACGTGTACCTCCGAAGCATCTTGCTAAGCCCGACTATCCTTTCCAAAGGCTCCAGGAGGACCATATCACGTTGCCTAAGTCTGGAAGGTATGAATACTGTCTGGTGGTTGTCGACATGTTCTCCAGTTGGCCGGAAGCATTCCCTGTACCAACATGACTGCAAAGACCACAGCGAAGAAACTGGTGATGGAAGTCATCTGCAGATATGGAGATCCAGAAGTTGTTGAAAGTGACCAAGGTCTGGCTTTTTCTTCTCATGTGTATCAGGAGGTTGTGACAATGTTTGGATCCACTGTAGCCCTCTATACTCCGTACCATCCACAATCCAGTGGGAAAGTTGAGAGGTTGAACGACACACTGAAGGGACAATTGACCAAAATGATGCAGGAGACTACTGCTCCATGGCCAGAGCTCCTACCCATTGTACTATACCATATTTGTACTATCCCTATTGCAAAACATGGCCTGTCCCTATATGAGATATTGTTTGGTGCTAGGACCCCAGTTGCAAATTTCCAGTCTCAGTAGTTATCAGAAGAAACTGACCGTACTGTTCAATATGTTATTCAGTTTAGTAAAAATCTTGCTAACACCTATGCTCTAGTTTCTTCTTCTTTTTCAGATTCAGCAGAAACCGATATTTGTTATAATTTGAAGTCTAATGATTTTGTGGTTGTGAAAAGGCATGTCAGAAAACACGGACTAGAACCCTTGTATGATGGTCCCTATCAAATTCTCATTACCCCTACGTCAGTGAAACTAGAAGGAAGACCAACTTGGATCCACGCATCGCACTGCAAGCTGGTTAAACAAGCCAATAGCAAATAAAGGGGACATAATGTTTTGGTTTTTTGTATTTTTTATGTTATTATTGGTAACCACATGGGACAGCCTAAATTCCCCAATGTCCTTGAATAATAAGTTTATATAATATTATAAAAAATTACTGAGAGATTTGTTGAATAATTCCCAGTCTCTGGCAGATATTTTCTTTTTAATCCAACTAATTGGTTTAAGGGAATTGGGGGTTGGATAGCTGGAATCTTGAAAAGTTTGTTACACATCGCTGCCCTTATTCTTGTTATGTATGTGTGATGAAACGGTGCACACACACGACGGCTGCTGCCGTCCGACCCGGTAAACTGCAGGGATTTATAATTATTCCACTTCCACTTAGGAACTTGCAGCTCTCTGGCGCCCCCCTTACCCTCAGGTCAGTCAGGGAACTGCACCTAGGATAATCAGTCGCCAGACGGGTCACTTGGATGTGTGCTGGCTATTGGGCACGCTGCAGTGAGGGAATTATAATTACTCCGAGCCGCAGCCGGGTAATACACTTATAATACCCGCTCCGTCACTGCCAACGCCACCCCATATGTCAACACTTAACACCCCCTTCTTTTAAGCTGCCACCAGCTACGGTTTTTCTTACTGAACAATTTATCAAGAGGGTCCGTAGCAACCCCAAAACAGTAGCGTAGTGCTTCAGGCACGTGCAAATTCGTTTATAGAGCAGGAGAAACGAACTAATAAATTTATAGGTTTATTCCTTAAAAAAAAGGCAGTGCTTATACAATATAAAAAAAGATGTAACAAACTGAGGCAATATAGTTATGTACAAATGCAGTTATAAAATAAACGGGATTAAGAATGAAAGACTCACATGATAGTTAGATCATTTACAGGCAAGCCAGGCTGGAGGAAGGAGCCACACGTCATAGTTCATTTGCAGATCTCTTAGTCAGGACATCACAGCAAGGACTGAGAAAGGGGGGCTCACTGCCAGACTTATACCTGGGGCTGCTGACCTCACGAAAAGGGGAGGGTTTTTCTGGCCACCTCCCAGGGACAGAAGTGTATGATTTGAGCTCTGAAAGTCATAAGGACCATAACTCGTCCTGTGAGCCTAGCAGAATAACGGCAGACCTATCAATGATCTTACTTTAAAATGACAGTTCAAATGAGTCCATGGGGAATCCGAGAATTCCATTTCTCGGGTTCTGTTGGAGTTACGGGTTCACCAGTACCACGGGAACGATGCCTGTCAGGCGCATGTTTCACAACAGTACTTTCGTGTTTCTAGCGAACGCTCCCACCGTGTGATAACCAAAACAGAATGAATTCTCCAAAATGACTGCTATAGAAGGAGAGCACATGTGAAGACAATGGCGACCCCCTACGGTGAGGCGGGAAAACTCTAGCACTGGCAGCTCACATTACACTGCCTGAGTGCAGGCTGGGAGGGGGTTGATGGGAAGCATGAGAGAGGGAGGGGGGAAACTTGGCTCCGTGGGCTGTCAGTACAAAACAGGATGAGGACTGTAGTTCTAGCAACAGCACAAGACATGGAGCTCCAGTATCATCACACCTCCCCCTTTAGAGGGCGCTACGGAGGCATGACCTGTCGGTAATCCGACATGCGCACCTCAGCGGGTTCGCCACGTCGTGATAACCCATCAGCATTCCCATGTTCGCTGCCTTTCTTGTGTTGTACGGCAAAATCATACTGCTGTAGGGCAAGGCTCCAGCGGAGCAACCTACCATTGGTTCCGGACACTGTGTGCAGCCAGCTCAGAGGGTTGTGGTCGGTGACCACCTTGAAGGTGCGCCCGTACAGGTAGGGCTGCAAACGTTGCAGTGCCCAGACCATGGCCAGGCACTCCTTCTCGATGGTGGAGTATGCCACTTCCCTTGGCAGAAGTTTCCGGCTCAGGTACAACACGGGGTGCTCCTGGTTCCCCGAATCAACCTGGCTGAGTACAGCACCGAGGCCAAATTCGCTGGCGTCAGTCTGTACCAGGAATGGCCGACTGCTGTCGACGGCTTTCAACACTGGAGAGCTGCACAGGGCTGTTTTCAAAGCTTGGAATGCCGCCTCACAGCCATCTGTCCAGTTGACTGTTTGGGGTAGACCGCCCTTGGTGAGGTCCGTCAAGGGTTTTGCAATGGCGCTATAGTTCGGTACGAAACGCCTATAGTACCCTGCAGTGCCCAGGAAGGACTTCACCTGCTTTTTGGTCCTGGGGGTGGGCCAGGACACGATCGCGTCCACTTTCTCGGGCTCTGGACTCATGGAACCCCCGCCTACCCGGTGCCCCAGGTAGTGGACCTCCCTCATGCCCATCTGGCATTTTCCCGGCTTAATGGTCAGACCTGCCTGGTGAATACGCTTGAGCACCTCCTGGAGATGCTGAAGGTGTTCCTCCCAGGTGGAACTGAAGACGGCAATGTCGTCCAGGTACGCCACAGCGTACTCCTCCAGTCCCTGAAGCAGGTGGTTGACCATCCGCTGGAAAGTGGCAGGGGCATTCTTCATGCCGAAAGGCATGACCGTGGACTCGTACAGTCCAAAAGGGGTGATAAAGGCGGATTTCTCCTGCGCCTCAGGGCTCAGGGAATCTGCCAGTATCCCCGGCTTAAATCCATGATGGATATGTACTTGGCATTCGCCAACCGCTCCAGCAGATCCTCGATGCGTGGCATTGGGTGCGCATCAGAGGTAGTGATGGCGTTGAGCCCCCTGTAGTCCACGCAGAACCGGGTGGTCCGATCCTTTTTGGGCACAAGAACTACAGGTGAGGCCCACGCGCTTTTGGACGGCCGGATCACCCCCAGCTGCAACATCTCATGGATCTCCTGGCGCATAATCTGCTGCACCTCCTCAGAGATCCGATAAGGTGTCCGCCGTAATGGGGCATGATCCCCGGTGTCCACCTCGTGGACTGCCAACTCGGTCCTTCCGGGTCGGTTCGTGAACTCGGCCCGGAAGGGTTCCAGAGTGGTCAGCAACTGCAACCGCTGGGAGACGGTTAGCGAGGCATTTACCTCCATGTCCTCAATGGACCCATTGGCCTGGGCTTGGGCCAGCATGTCCAGGAGGGGATCCTCTTCCCCGTCCTCGGGCAGATTGCAGACCGGTAGGACGCAGGCTTCACGTTCGTGATTGGCCTTCATCATGTTGACGTGAAAGGCCTTGCGCCTACCCCGAGTGTGGTCAAGCGTGACCACGTAGGTGACTGGGTTGACCCGTTGGTGCACGACGTACGGGCCTTCCCAGGCTGCCTGAAGCTTATCCTTTGGTACGGGGACCAGCACCCACACCTTTTGACCCACCTGGTAGGTCCGCTCCCGGGCGTTCTGGTCGTACCAGTGCTTCTGGTCAGCCTGAGCCTGCATCATGTTGTCATGCACCAACTGCGTCAAGGTCTGCATCTTGTCGCGGAAGCGCATGACATAATCCACGATGGACACTTCCGTGGGGTTTGGCTCATCTTCCCAGGATTCTCTTATCAACCCAAGGGGTCCCCGGACTCGCCTACCATACAGGAGCTCGAAGGGGGAGAACCCCGTCGAGGCCTGCGGGACTTCTCTGTAGGCAAATAGCAGGTGTGGGAGGTACCGCTCCCAATCGCGTCCCTGGGTCTCAACCAGCATGCGGAGCATCTGTTTGAGGGTACCGTTAAAGCACTCACACAAACCATTGGTCTGTGGGTGATACGCACTCGATACCATACGCGTCACCTGCATTTTGCTGCAGAGAGCCTTCATTAGGCGAGACATAAATTGGGTCCCTTGATCGGTAAGCATCTCCCTGGGAAATCCTACCCGTGAAAAGATGGTCACCAGTGCATCCGCCACCTTATCTGCCCTAGTTAAGGACAGAGCTACTGCCTCTGGGTACCGGGTAGCGTAGTCTACCACAGTAAGGATGTATTGCTTTCCAGAGCTGCTGGGGACGGCCAGCGGGCCCACAATGTCCACCGCGATCCTCTGGAAAGGCTCCTCTATCACTGGCAACGGGATCAGGGGAGCCTTAAGAGCAGGCCCCGCCTTGCCCACTCTTTGACAGGTGATACAGGAGCGGCAGTAGTTAGTCACATCTGTCCCCATCTTGGGCCAATAGAAGTGTTGAGACAGCCGTGCCTTAGTTTTGCTGATCCCCAAGTGTCCAGCGAGTGGAATCTCATGGGCAATCCTCAACAACTCACCTCGGAACTGGTGCGGGACGTCCAGCTGTTTTTCCCTCAACCACTCCTTTTGGGAATCTCCGGGTACTGTCTCCCGGTACAACCTTCCTCGTTCCCAGAACACCCTCTCCTTATCAGTCACGGAGGTGGGCGTCTCGGCGAGGTGCCTCAAGTTCTCCAGGCTCGCATCTGAGTGCAGAGCGGCCTGGAACTCCTGGCTGGAGGCAGCCAGAAGTGACGTCAGGGTTCCTTCCTCACTGGGACCCTCTGGGACCGGCTCTGGGTCCAACTCTGGTTCAGTCTCTCCTGTAGCGGAGGAGGGTCCAGATGGTAGGGCGCTACCTGCGATCCGGGCACTCTGACTGCGGTGACAGCAGCTACATATGCCGTCTCCCCGGGGGTTTCTATAGACCCATCAGCCTGCGCTGCTATGGGCTCTACCTCCCCATCCACCCCCAACACTTCAGGAGCAGTGCTACTTATGGGCCAGTTACCTTCCTCGGTGGCACTGGTCAGTGTCATGGCGTCACCTTCCTCCCGGTTCCCATGCACCTCCCCATTTCCTTGAGCACTGTCGCTTGCTCCTGCTAGGGGTTCCTCAGCCGTCTCACTCCGCAGAGCGACGGGACTGAACGCTCCTGTACCTGTGGACACATCTACCACTTCAGAGAAAGGGTTAACAGATTCAGATGGCACAGATACATCACTATCAACATCAGTCCTAGGGAAAGAAAGGTTATCAGTTGCATCATCACTTCGCAAAGCATTAGCAGGTAACACAATCAGTTTCCCATCATCATCAACATCAACATCATGGTTAACGTTAACCTTATCATCAGATTGGGAAGGGGTGTCAGGGACATAGTACGCCACCATCCTCCCCAGATCAGTCCCCAATAAAACATCAGTGGGCAGGTTTTCGGACACCCCCACTTCCTTCACCCCGCTCCCGGCACCCCAGTCAATGAAAACTCGGGCTATCGGCAAGGGGTAGTGGAAGCCCCCAATCCCTGTGACAGTTAAGGTTTTCCCCGGAATCAACTCTTCAGGGGCCGCCAGTTCGGGTCGGATGAGGGTTCGCTCAGCCCCGGTGTCCTTGAGGCCTGTAGCAAGACGGGCCCCCACGCGGACGGGCTGCACGTTGTCATCAACCCTCCCCACCACACCACCCACCAAAAGAACAGAGGCGTTGGGCCCGGAGGCCTTGGCTGGGGGGTTCTTCTGCCTCTCCGGACAGGTGGCGCTGATGTGTCCAGTCCTTTTACAGGAGAAACACTGGCGGGGGTCTGATGTAGGCCGGGCGCTGGCAAAGGGGATAGTGCCTCCAGAGGGACGGCTGGCAGGGGCACTGGGGTTGGTTGCAGGCTTACCCCTCCCCAGCGGGTGGTGACGGGCTTCCGCACCTCGGGTTTCCGGTTGGCCTCATAGCTGTCGGCGATCCGGGCTGTTGTGACCGCGTCCTCTGGTTCTCGGTCCAGGATGAACTGTCGGACCTCAGCTGGGCACAGATGCAGGAACTGGTCTTTGATCATCAGGTCTTTCAGCTCCTCATAGGTGTCAACTGACAGTCCCTGGATCCACTGGTCAAAGTGGGTCCTGAGTCCTTGCACCACATCGCTATAGCTGTCATGTGGGCCACGTTGGAGGTTCCGGAACTTCTTTCGGTATACCTCAGGGGTTAGCTGGTACTTGGCAATCAGGGCCTGCTTGATGGCCTCATAGTCACTGTCTTGATCTGGCGCGAGGGAAGCAAACGCCTCCAAAGCTTTGCCCTTTAGCCCGGGGGTCAAGTACCTGGCCCATTGGTCGGCAGGCAGCCGGTACTGTCTGCAGACTTTCTCAAAGGCCCGCAGAAAAGTGTCCAAGTCTCCGTCCCTTTCCAGCACGGGAAAGTGCTCCGGCCGGGGCTTGGGACTCTGAGTGCTGCTGGGCACACTGCTCTGGGCTTTGGAGGGCATTGCCCCTCGCTGGACCATCTCCAGCTCATGGGCTCTCTGCGCTTGGGCTTCCCGCTCTGCTCGGGCTCTCTCAGCCTCCCACTCGGCTCTCTCAGCCTCCCGCTGGGCTCTCTCAGCCTCCCGCTGGGCCTCTCGCTGGGCTTGGCGCTCGGCTCGGGCCTCCTGCTGGTATTGCTGAATCAGCTTCAGGCGCTCCCCCCGGTCGTCGGTGGGGAGTTCCTCCAGGGCCGCCTGCAGGTAAGGGTCCAACCCGCCCTGGGTGTAAGCCTGCAGGGTTTGGGCCTCTGCTGCCGCCCCACCTTGGCTTGGGCCGGCTTCTGTGCCCTCCTCGCTCTCAGCGTGGTCCTGTGACATCAGGACCTTGATCAGTTGAGCTTTGGTTTGGCCCATGGGGTCAAGGCCTCGGGAAATGCATATTCCAGCAAGAGTGTCCCTTTTCTGCAGTTTGTACCAACTTGCTCCTATTGTAGCCATGTTTGCCAAATAAAAAATAGGATAGAAAAACAAAGAGAAGGGAGGGGTAACCGCAAGTACACACAATTGTCTCAGGACTAATAAACACTGAGTCTGTTCTCCAAAACTTTAGTTGCAGGGTCGCTGAAGAACCGTGCAAGTTTTTTAGTGAATGGAATGATTGCTCAAACCAGATCACTAATGCTCTATAATCCCACCGCTCTGCCACCAATATGGTATGAAACGGTGCACACACACAACGGCTGCTGCCGTCCGACCCGGTAAACTGCAGGGATTTATAATTATCCCACTTCCACTTAGGAACTTGCAGCTCTCTGGCGCCCCCCTTACCCTCAGGTCAGTCAGGGAACTGCACCTAGGATAATCAGTCGCCAGACGGGTCACTTGGATGTGTGCTGGCTATTGGGCACGCTGCAGTGAGAGAATTATAATTACTCCGAGCCGCAGCCGGGTAATACACTTATAATACCCGCTCCGTCACTGCCAACGCCACCCCATATGTCAACACTTAACACCCCCTTCTTTTAAGCTGCCACCAGCTACGGTTTTTCTTACTGAACAATTTATCAAGAGGGTCCGTAGCAACCCCAAAACAGTAGCGTAGTGCTTCAGGCACGTGCAAATTTGTTTATAGAGCAGGAGAAACGAACTAATAAATTTATAGGTTTATTCCTTAAAAAAAAGGCAGTGCTTATACAATATAAAAAAAGATGTAACAAACTGAGGCAATATAGTTATGTACAAATGCAGTTATAAAATAAACGGGATTAAGAATGAAAGACTCACATGATAGTTAGATCATTTACAGGCAAGCCAGGCTGGGGGAAGGAGCCACACGTCATAGTTCATTTGCAGATCTCTTAGTCAGGACATCACAGCAAGGACTGAGAAAGGGGGGCTCACTGCCAGACTTATACCTGGGGCTGCTGACCTCACGAAAAGGGGAGGGTTTTTCTGGCCACCTCCCAGGGACAGAAGTGTATGATTTGAGCTCTGAAAGTCATAAGGACCATAACTCGTCCTGTGAGCCTAGCAGAATAATGGCAGACCTATCAATGATCTTACTTTAAAATGACAGTTCAAATGAGTCCAAACTTGGCTGAGCTAGTCCATGGGGAATCCGAGAATTCCATTTCTCGGGTTCTGTTGGAGTTACGGGTTCACCAGTACCACGGGAACGATGCCTGTCAGGCGCATGTTTCACAACAGTACTTTCGTGTTTCTAGCGAACGCTCCCACCGTGTGATAACCAAAACAGAATGAATTCTCCAAAATGGCTGCTATAGAAGGAGAGCACATGTGAAGACAATGGCGACCCCCTACGGTGAGGTGGGAAAACTCTAGCACTGGCAGCTCACATTACACTGCCTGAGTGCAGGCTGGGAGGGGGTTGATGGGAAGCATGAGAGAGGGAGGGGGGAAACTTGGCTCCGTGGGCTGTCAGTACAAAACAGGATGAGGACTGTAGTTCTAGCAACAGCACAAGACATGGAGCTCCAGTATCATCACAGTATGTAATACTAAAACTTGTCTTTTTGGTGTATTTCTGTATGTATTAGGAAATTCTGTACTTGGACAGCTAATGATGATACCAAAGGCGTTGTTATCTCTGCTCTTCTCTACATCGATTTTAAGAAGTTATCTGATGAAGATGTTGAAGCCAAGCGCATGGCTATTTTCAAAAGATCTCCACCACCGTTATAAAAAACTGTTATTTGTAAATTGTAGTATACAGGGGGGATGGGTACGCCGCAACAGCCATGTCTGGTAACATGGCATCAGATATGTGAAGACCAGTACCCCTCGAGCTTATAGCTTGGGATAGTACCTCTGATGCTGGACATAAGTTAACAAAATTTATCTAGGGGGGAATGTGAAGGACTAAATTAAGAAAGATCAAAACTGAATGCTCCATTTTGTGCTTGTAACTCCATCTTGTGGTTTATGAGATAAATTCTGTTACTTAGCAAGGCTATAGTTCCTGGCCGATATAAAGAAGTAGAGTAAAGGTCATGGGCTGTAATAAAACCAGACCGCTCCAGTTTGGACAAGATATAAGATACTCTGGAGAATAAGTACGCTATTGTTCACTTCTATGGTCACGTGGATATGACCATATATGTAGTTTCCAGTCTTCCTGTATTTTCATTGGTTAAATGTTGTAGGTGTGGTTTTATACTATTGGTTGAAGTACAAACTTACTAAATACTATAAAAGATGATGATGTAATACATGGGATAGGAATCTTGCTCGATTCTCCCAGACAGAAACACGTCTTCGTCTGGTTATTTATGTTGCTAGCAACGTTCTGTGAATTAATTTGGAAATCACTAGGTCAACCGTGAAGGGTCACTTAGATCCTACCTCAACAGAAAAACAATTTGGCTTTATAACAGTCATGAGCTATAGCCTAATAATAGAATTTATCTCATAAACGACAAAAATGGAATTACAAGCACAAAATGGTTCTGATCTTAGTTTAACCCTTCACAGTTTAACTACCTTTTCCCGTAGATCCATTGACAATTCTTTTGCTTTCCCCATGACTCACAATCCAGAAACGTCAATGGCTGGATGAAAGATGCAAGAGTCTGTCTGGATGCCAGAAACTCAGTCAGCTTTTATGCAAACACTGATTACAAGCAGACAGGTCACAGGTGAGGATGTCACCTTTAGTAGCCAGTTACACCCATTTGTGTCAACTTCTGTGCATGTTATCAGGCCAAAATCACCAGGGTATGTGAACCTTTGATGGGGGTCATTTGGATGTTTTGGGTTGTCATTATGATTTAAAAAGAGAAAATACAGTAGTTTGACAATAAATGGCTTCACCCAACCAATAACCATGAGTGGAGAAAAAGTTTTGGTGTTATCATTTATATTCTCTGAAAAAGGGCAAGAAAGCAAAAATTCTACCGGGGTATGTAAATTTTTGAGCACAACTGTATGATTGGTATTTTCCTTTATCCGTTAGTATTACCTTGTTAGTCTGGTGGTGTATTACGGTACACAACTATTCTCCTCTTCCCTGAATGGGGGAAGGGTAGAGTGAGGGTGGATTCAGGAGCTAAGGCAGAAGTAATCTGGGGAACAGGGCGAGCTAGGGTGCCCTTAGCATTAGGGACAGGGAAAGATCACCTGTTCCCGGGAAACTCGACAACAGAGTTGTGACAGGATGATGTTAAACATGCCATGTTTCATTTCTATGTAAAGGTAACATTGCGATAAGAAACATAACGACATTATCTACCGCCTGGGACCTCCAGGGGCGAAGATATCCTGTAAGTTTGGAATGTCATAAAATTCTGAAGGATCAAGCACATCCACAACCAGCTCCCACATGAGCTCAAGGGGAGGTGTGTGGGCGTAACCTTGAGCTAATAAAAAGCAGTATTTGGGATTGGGTCTTTGTCAGTCCTTGGAATGTACAGTTTGCTGTGAATCTGTTTGTTTCCCAATCGGAGCACTTCCTGTTATGTTTCGGTAGCTGAGGAGAAACTGCAAAAAATAGCCAAAGTAGCAATACACCAGAGAGGCTGGAAAATATTGGATTGCAGTAACCTAAACTAACCGCCACACTAGAAGTAGCCGTTGAGCGTTCCTACGGTGATCCTAGACACCTCGTCATAGCCAGAGAGATAGCTACACCTAAAGGCAGAAAGATGAAAGCTATCTGCCCCGGAGCAGAATCCCCAAAGAAATAGGAAGCCCCCGAACATGTAATGGCGGTTAGACAAGAAGAAAGCACGGACACAGAAAGAGAATAGAATGAGCAAACGCTGGGGCCCAATCTGTCTAAATAGAAAAGTACAGGAAAGAATTCTGACTGCAACCCAAAAAAAACCCTGACAAAAATACCAACACTTCTGATTAACAAAAAACCTGAGATCACACGATCTCTACCACCTAAATCAGATTTCTGGTGTAACACACAGCAACCCAGCAAATAAAAAGTGACAAAGGAACAAAGCAAAAATGCAAACACACAATGAGCACAATTGCAGCGCAAGACCCCAAAAGGGGACCAGGCTGAAGTCCACTGCAAGCAGCCAACCAGCAGAGGAAAAAAAAACCAAAACACTTATCTGAATGAGAGCAGGAAAGCAAGATGTGCTCCAAGCAAGACCAGGAGGAACAATTGATTACCGGCAAGGCTGCTGGGAACTCAGGTCACTTATATCAGACCATTCAGAGCCAGCTGAAGGCCATTCAGTAATTAGTTCATTACCCTCAGCAACCACCAGAGGGAGCCCCAGCTCAGAAGTCGCCTCCAAGGTATTCACAACAGCTTCCATCCACTGAGCTCTGAGCCATTTCTGTAACATCAGGTTTAGTAATTCAACTTAATTACTCATTTTTTTAATGTAATTGTATATACTGTATTGTTTGCTGCCATCTTTTACCGTCCCGTATATTTTTACAGACACTGCCGACCTTTCCAGATTAGATATATAAAATTGAATATTTCTGTTCCTCTTGCTCTGTAAACAGCACCCAATAAGCCATACGCTACTTGTAATGGGTGTCCAATCAGCCTGTATAAACGATTGGTGGTGGCAGCGAGTAGTTCGTTTTGTTATAGTGGAGCTGGCAGTGACCGTACCGGGGTATATATATATATTCCATGTGTTGGAATTGGAGGTGTATATACCATACGCTCACCACGAGTTCCCCAATAACCGGTCCATTAGTGGAAGCAGCCGCGGCCTCGTCCATCACTTATGCCAAATTATCCCAAACCAGCTCCCACAATCCCACTCTCCTAACCCTGTAGTGTGGGCTATATATTTAGGACTAGTCTAAGGGGTGCACGCATGTGTGGGGTGCACGCATCACAGAAAGCTAAGCATCATAGAAGACAAGCATCGTGTAAACTGCAGTTATCCATGGCAGTTAATCAGGGCTGGAATCAGGTAGCCCACTCTTTGCTTTCTTTTTAATTATGAAAAACAAAATTTGATCAAAATTATGTTTACCAAATACCCTTATTATTATTATTATTATTATTATTATTATTATTACAACCTCATGCATGTTTTGCAATATATATATATTTTTTTTTTTATTTGAGGATATTTGTTTCTTGTTTTTTTGTTTTCTTTTTAATTATGTACATTACCTCTATCCTCCTGTGTTCCCTTGCCATCCACATTCACCGCCCCATCCCCCCTCCATCACGACTCATACACATCAGCCCCTCCATACTTACCTCTCCCATGTACAGCTCCCATGCACTCCTCACCCTCCTGAGAAACCTCAGCCCATCTTGCCCAAACACATCACAGAAAAAACCTACTTACAACTCCAACAACTACCTGCTCTTTATCTTCCTGCTCCTACTGATTTCAGGGGACATCTCCCCCAACCCTGGTCCACCATCCCCCAACCTCAATCCCTACCCTACCTCATATCGAAACCATAATAATCTTATTAATATTACTTGCACTCCCTCATCTCCTTCGTTTAATTGTGCCCTCTGGAATCCACGGTCTGCATGCAACAAGCTAACCTTCCTGCACAACTACTTTCTGAACAAATCTCTTCATCTGTTGGCCCTCACTGAAACCTGGATTCAGGATTCTGACACGGTCTCCCTGCTGCCATTTCCTATGGTGGCTTACAGTTCTCCCATTCCCCGAGACCCGCAAACAGACATGGTGGTGGAGTTGGCATACTCCTGTCCCCACAATGCACTTTCCAGGTCATCCCCCCAATTCCATCACTCTCATTCCCTTCTTTTGAGGTCCACACCATCAGGCTCTTCCGTCCCCTCTCCCTCAGAGTAGCGGTCATATATCGGCCCCCAGGCTCGCCCACCCAGTTCCTTGACCACTTCTCTGCCTGGCTGCCGCACTTCATGTCCTCAGAACTACCAACCCTTATCCTTGGAGACTTCAACATCCCCATTAACAGCCCTACTTCCACATCTGCATCTCAGCTTCTATCACTAACCACTTCTCTAGGCCTCTCACAGCTTTCAACCTCTGAGACACACAAGGATGGCAACACCCTTGACCTGGTCTTTGTCCGCCTCTGTTCAATCTCCCACCTAAATAACTCACCGCTTCCACTCTCTGACCACAACATTCTCTCCTTCACGCTCACAAATCCTCCACCACCCCAGCGCACTCCTACCTACCACACATTCAGAAATCTACAAGCCATTAACCCTCAGACACTTTCAGACTCCCTACACTCATCGCTGTCCCCAATCTCCTCTTTTTCTTGTCCTGATCTGGCTGTTCATCACTACAATGACATTCTTAGAAGCACCCTTGACCAAGTAGCACCGCTCACCCTCAGAACTTCCAAACACATAGTAAAACAGCCCTGGCTCACATCGCAAACTCACCTTCTCCAGCGATGCTCTAGGAGTGCTGAACGCCTCTGGAGAAAAACCCGCACACCAGAAGACTTCATCCACTTTAAATTCATGTTAAGAACTTATAATGCTGCCCTTCACCTCGCCAAACAGACCTACTTCACCACACTGATCTCCTCACTAGCCAACAACCCCAAGAAACTCTTTGACACTTTTCACTCCCTCCTCAGGCCAAAAGCACAAGCCCCTATCACAGACATTTGTGCTGACGACCTGGCCTCCCACTTTATAGAAAAAATAGATACTATCCGTCAGGAAATCTGCTCTCAACCACCAAGGGCTGTGACTCCCATCCCACCCTGCATTTCCCCTGGCTCACTTTCCACATTTGATCCCATCACAGAAGAAGAAGTCTCCAGACTCCTCTCGTCCGACTATATGCACTACCGACCCCATTCCCTCACATCTCCTCCAGTCTCTCTCTCCAGTTGTCACAACTCACCTAACTACAATCTTTAATCTCTCACTCTCCTCTGGCATTTTCCCATCCTCCTTCAAACACTCCATAATTACTCCACTACTAAAGAAATCCGCTCTCGACCCTTCCTGCACAAACAACTACAGACCGGTCTCCAATCTCCCCTTCATCTCTAAACTTTTGGAGCGCCTAGTCTACTCCCGCCTCACCCGTTACCTCTCCACTCACTCCCTCCTAGACCCTTCACAGTCCGGCTTCCGCCCCCTACATTCGACCGAAACTGCACTCATCAAAGTGACCAATGACCTTCTTACAGCAAAACGTAACGGCGACCACTCTCTGCTCATTCTTCTCGACCTTTCTGCAGTTTTCCACACTGTTGACCACCGTCTCCTACTGTCTAGGCTCCACTCACTAGGTATTAAGGACACTGTTCTCTCCTGGTTCTCCTCCTATCTTTCTGACCACTCCTTCAGTGTTTCGTTCTCTGGCTCCACATCATCTCCTCTTCTTCTCACTGTCGGTGTACCCCAGGGCTCAGTCCTTGGCCCCCTTCTCTTCTCTCTCTACACCGCCCCAAATGGACAGACCATCAGCAGATTTGGCTTTCAGTACCATCTTTATGCTGATGACACACAACTATACACGTCATCCCCCGACCTTACCCCCGCTGTTCTACAGAACACCACCGACTGTCTGTCCGCAGTCTCCAACATCATGTCTGCTCTCTATCTGAAACTTAACCTCTCCAAAACTGAACTTCTTCTGCTCCCGCCGTCTACTAACCTCCCTAAATCTGACATTTCCCTCTCCGTGGGCAGCACCATAATAACACCCCGGCAGCAGGCGCGCTTGTCTGGGTGTTATGTTTGACACCAATCTCTCCTTCACCTCCCATATACAATCTCTTGCCCGCTCTTGCCGCCTACACCTAAAGAACATCTCTAGAATCCGCCCTTTTCTCACCATGGAAACAACAAAAACCCTCACTATAGCATTGATCCACTCCCGCCTGGACTACTGTAACGCTCTATTACTTGGCCTCCCCATTACTCGACTATCCCTCTCCAATCCATCCTTAATGCAGCAGCCAGGGTAATCCATCTGGCTAATCGGTACTCGGACGCGTCCGCTCTTCACAAGTCCTTACACTGGCTGCCCATTCATTATAGGATCCAATTCAAAGTACTTGTTCTCACCCACAAAGCTCTCCACAGTGCAGCCCCCCTACATCTCCTCCCTCATTTCTATCTATCACCTACCCGTCCTCTCCACAGTGCAGCACCCCCCTACATCTCCTCCCTCATTTCTATCTATCACCTACCCGTCCTCTCCACAGTGCAGCACCCCCCTACATCTCCTCCCTCATTTCTATCTATCACCTACCCGTCCTCTCCACAGTGCAGCACCCCCCTACATCTCCTCCCTCATTTCTATCTATCACCTACCCGTCCTCTCCACAGTGCAGCACCCCCCTACATCTCCTCCCTCATTTCTATCTATCACCCTGCCCGTCCTCTCCACAGTGCAGCACCCCCCTACATCTCCTCCCTCATTTCTATCTATCACCCTGCCCGTCCTCTCCACAGTGCAGCACCCCCCTACATCTCCTCCCTCATTTCTATCTATCACCCTGCCCGTCCTCTCCACAGTGCAGCACCCCCCTACATCTCCTCCCTCATTTCTATCTATCACCCTGCCCGTCCTCTCCACAGTGCAGCACCCCCCTACATCTCCTCCCTCATTTCTGTCTATCACATACCCGTCCTCTCCACAGTGCAGCACCCCCCTACATCTCCTCCCTCATTTCTATCTATCACCTGCCCGTCCTCTCCACAGTGCAGCGCCCCCTACATCTCCTCCCTCATTTCTATCTATCACCCTGCCTGTCCTCTCCACAGTGCAGCACCCCCCTACATCTCCTCCCTCATTTCTATCTATCACCTACCCGTCCTCTCCACAGTGCAGCCCCCCTACATCTCCTCCCTCATTTCTATCTATCACCTGCCCGTCCTCTCCACAGTGCAGCCCCCCTACATCTCCTCCCTCATTTCTATCACCTACCCGTCCTCTCCACAGTGCAGCCCCCCTACATCTCCTCCCTCATTTCTATCTATCACCTGCCCGTCATCTCCACAGTGCAGCCCCCCCTACATCTCTTCCCTCATTTCTATCTATCACCTGCCCGTCCTCTCCACAGTGCAGCACCCCCCTACATCTCCTCCCTCATTTCTGTCTATCACCCTACCTGTCCTCTCCACAGTGCAGCACCCCCCTACATCTCCTCCCTCATTTCTATCTATCGGCCTAACCGACTGCTGCGCTCTGCAAACGACTTTCGACTAACCTCTGCACTAATCCGTACCTCCCACTCCTGACTCCAAGACTTCTCCCGCGCTGCGCCAATCCTCTGGAATGCTCTACCCCAAGAAATTAGGACTATCCACAATTTGCATGGTTTCAGGCGCTCCCTCAAAACACATCTGTTCAGAGCGGCCTATCACATTCACTAATCAAAGTCATTCTACGTGTAAGTGTGTGTGTGTAGCCCATTCACTATCTCCATCCATCCCTCACTCCCTCAAGATGGCTGGACCATCATTGTAAATGCACCATTGTATATACACACCTGTACTTTGTATCTCCCCCACCTCATTGTAGATTGTAAGCTCTCACCAGCAGGGGCGGCTGATTTTGCTTTAATTATTGTATTGTTAACGTTGTTACTTATGACTTGTGTTCTGAAACTGTTAAAGTGTAAAGCGCTGCGGAATATGATGGCGCTATATAAATAAATATTATTATTATTATTATCAGTCAATTGTGTAATTGTCCTGACAATTCGAGGCGGCTGAGCAGTTCCCTGACAAACTGGGATGTGGGTGGTCTCTCCAGCGTCATATGTGACAAAGGTGAGGGAGAATTGGAGCTCCATCTACATGTTGTGGACCCTTCTTTATAGGGATACATGGGGTCTCCATTAATAAATCTCCCCTGATCTCATCTTCTCACTTGTCTCCATGCAGGATGAAAGTTGGCATGAAGGACGGGTCACTGATGTGGGGACCTGTGCACACACTGGAGGCCGGCGAGCATCTCGGAGGAGCACAGTGCAGATTACACCCTCTGCCCATAGTGGAGCCTGCGGTGGAGGCGTGAGCGGCTCTATAGCGCCGTGCTCGTATACGGGGCAGCCCTACAAGCCTGCACCACCAGCGATAGTGACCGACGTGTAGGAATGAGGATTCTGTGGATTCAGAGCCGGCTCTCCACTGCTGCTCCGGGCTCTAGATTGGCTGCAGTGGTGATGGCATGACTACAGCACATATCACCCCTGCAGCCAATCACTGAGCTCAACTAATGTAGAACGCATGAGCCAAACTCAGTGATTGGCTGCAGCAATGACTTTATAACTACAGTGCACATTACCACTGCATCCAATCACTCAGCTTATCTGACACACACTGCATAAAAAGCAGCGCTCAGTGACTGGCCGCAGTGGTGACACCAATAATTGCAGTGCATATCACCTCTGCAGCCAATCACTGAACTTATCTGACCTAGACTGTATGAGCTGTAGAGCTCAGTGATTGGCTGCAGTGGTGACATCGTTAGCTACGGAACACCACACCACTGCAGCCAATTAATAAGCTCAGCTGATGTACGTAGATGGTAAGAGCTGCTAAGTTCAGTGACTGGCTGCAGGGGTGACATTATAACTACAGTGTGTATCACCTCTGCAGCCAATCACTGAGCTCGGTGTCTCAGCTGATGTAGACGACTTGAGCCACCGAGCTCAGTGACTGGATCTCAGTGATCACAACAGTCTGACACGGTCACTGCTGCCCACAGTAGCCAATCAGAGCTCAGCTTTCATTTAACCACAGTAACCAATCAGAGCTCAGCTTTCATTTTACCACGGTAACCAATCAGAGCTCAGCTTTCATTTTACCACAGTAACCAATCAGAGCGGCTCTGTGACTTTCCCTCAGACGGCGGCCGTCACCTCCTTCCTGTCAGTCGGGTGTTTCTCTCCGATGTCTGAGCACAACATGGCGCTCTGCGTTCTGCGCTCTGCGTTCTGCGCTCTGCGTTCTGCGTTCTGCGCTCTGCGTTCTGCGCTCTGCGCTCTCCGTTCTGCGTTCTGCGCTCTGCGTTCTGCGCTCTGCGTTCTGCGCTCTGCGTTCTGCATTCTGCGCTCTGCGTTCTGCGCTCTGCGCTCTGCACTCTGCGCTCTGCATTCTGTGTTCTGCGTTCTGCGCTCTGCGTTCTGTGCTCTGCGTTCTGCATTCTGTGCTCTGCGTTCTGCGTTCTGCGCTCTTCGTTCTGCGCTCTGCGTTCTGCATTCTGTGCTCTGCCTGCGCTCTGCGTTCTGCGTTCTGTGCTCTGCGTTCTGTGCTCTGCGTTCTGCGCTCTGCGTTCTGCATTCTGTGCTCTGCGTTCTGCGCTCTGCGTTCTGCGTTCTGTGCTCTGCGTTCTGTGCTCTGCGTTCTGCGCTCTGCATTCTGTGCTCTGCGTTCTGCGCTCTGCGTTCTGTGTTCTGCGTTCTGCGCTCTGCGTTCTGCGCTCTGCGTTCTGCATTCTGCGCTCTGCGTTCTGCGTTCTGCGTTCTGTGCTCTGCGTTCTGCGCTCTGCGTTCTGCGTTCTGTGCTCTGCGTTCTGTGCTCTGCGTTCTGCATTCTGCGCTCTGCGTTCTGCGCTCTGCGTTCTGTGCTCTGCGTTCTGCGCTCTGCGCTCTGCGTTCTGCGTTCTGCGCTCTGCGCTCTGCGCTCTGCGTTCTGCGCTCTGCGTTCTGTGCTCTGTGTTCTGCGTTCTGTGCTCTGCGTTCTGCGCTCTGCGTTCTGCGTTCTGTGTTCTGCGTTCTGCGCTCTGCGTTCTGCGCTCTGCGTTCTGCGTTCTGCGCTCTGCGTTCTGCGTTCTGCGCTCTTCGTTCTGCGCTTTGCGTTCTGCGTTCTGCGTTCTGTGCTCTGCGTTCTGCGCTCTGCGTTCTGCGTTCTGTGCTCTGCGTTCTGTGCTCTGCGTTCTGCGTTCTGCGCTCTGCGTTCTGCGCTCTGCGTTCTGCGCTCTGCGTTCTGTGCTCTGCGTTCTGCGTCCTGCGTTCTGCGCTCTGCGCTCTGCGCTCTGCGTTCTGCGCTCTGCGCTCTGCGTTCTGCGCTCTGCGTTCTGCGCTCTGCGTTCTGCGTTCTGCGCTCTGCGTTCTGTGCACTGCGTTCTGCGCTCTGCGTTCTGCGCTCTGCGTTCTGCGTTCTGTGCTCTGCGTTCTGCGTTCTGCGCTCTGCGCTCTGCGTTCTGCGCTCTGCGTTCTGTGCTCTGCGTTCTGCGTTCTGCGCTCTGCGTTCTGCGTTCTGCGCTCTGCGTTCTGCGCTCTGTGTTCTGCGTTCTGTGCTCTGCGTTCTGCGCTCTGCGTTCTGCATTCTGCGTTCTGCGCTCTGCGTTCTGCGTTCTGTGCACTGCGTTCTGCGCTCTGCATTCTGCGTTCTGTGCACTGCGTTCTGCGCTCTGCGTTCTGTGTTCTGCGTTCTGTGCACTGCGTTCTGCGCTCTGTGCTCTGCGTTCTGTGTTCTGCGTTCTGTGCACTGCGTTCTGCATTCTGCGTTCTGCGCTCTGCGTTCTGCGTTCTGTGCACTGCGTTCTGTGCTCTGCGTTCTGTGCTCTGCGTTCTGCATTCTGCGCTCTGCGCTCTGCGTTCTGTGTTCTGTGCACTGCGTTCTGCGCTCTGCGTTCTGTGTTCTGCGTTCTGTGCACTGCGTTCTGCGTTCTGTGTTCTGCGTTCTGTGCACTGCGTTCTGTGCTCTGCGTTCTGTGCTCTGCGTTCTGCGTTCTGTGCTCTGCGGTTCGTGCTCTGCGTTCTGCGTTCTGCGCTCTGCGTTCTGCGCTCTGCGTTCTGTGCTCTGTGCTCTGCGTTCTGTGCTCTGCGTTCTGCGCTCTGCGTTCTGCGTTCTGCGCTCTGCGTTCTGCGTTCTGTGCACTGCGTTCTGCGCTCTGCGTTCTGCGCTCTGCGTTCTGTGCACTGCGTTCTGCGCTCTGCGTTCTGTGTTCTGCGTTCTGTGCACTGCGTTCTGCGCTCTGCGTTCTGTGTTCTGCGTTCTGCGCTCTGTGTTCTGTGTTCTGCGTTCTGTGCTCTGCGGTTCGTGCTCTGCGTTCTGCGCTCTGCGTTCTGCGTTCTGCGTTCTGCGCTCTGCGTTCTGCGCTCTGCGTTCTGTGCTCTGCGTTCTGCGCTCTGCGTTCTGCGCTCTGTGTTCTGTGTTCTGTGCTCTGCGGTTCGTGCTCTGCGTTCTGCGTTACGCGCTCTGCGTTCTGCGCTCTGCGCTCTGCGTTCTGCGTTCTGCGCTCTGCGTTCTGTGTTCTGTGCTCTGCGTTCTGCGTTCTGCGCTCTGCGTTCTGTGCTCTGCGTTCTGCGCTCTGTGTTCTGCGCTCTGTGTTCTGTGTTCTGTGCTCTGCGGTTCGTGCTCTGCGTTCTGCGTTCTGCGCTCTGTGTTCTGCGTTCTGCGTTCTGTGCTCTGCGGTTCGTGCTCTGCGTTCTGCGTTCTGCGCTCTGTGTTCTGCGTTCTGCGTTCTGTGCTCTGCGTTCTGTGCTCTGTGTTCTGCGTTCTGCGTTCTGCGCTCTGCGTTCTGTGCTCTGCGTTCTGTGTTCTGCGTTCTGTGTTCTGCGTTCTGTGCTCTGCGTTCTGCGCTCTGTGTTCTGCGTTCTGCGCTCTGCGTTCTGCGCTCTGCGTTCTGTGTTCTGTGCTCTGCGTTCTGCGCTCTGCGTTCTGCGCTCTGTGTTCTGTGTTCTGTGCTCTGCGGTTCGTGCTCTGCGTTCTGCGCTCTGTGTTCTGCGTTCTGCGTTCTGCGCTCTGTGTTCTGCGTTCTGCGTTCTGTGCTCTGCGGTTCGTGCTCTGCGTTCTGCGTTCTGCGTTCTGCGTTCTGCGTTCTGCGGTTCGTGCTCTGCGTTCTGCGTTCTGCGTTTCTGCGTTCTGCGGTTCGTGCTCTGTGTTCTGCGTTCTGCGCTCTGCGTTCTGCGGTTCGTGCTCTGCGTTCTGCGTTCTGCGTTCTGCGCTCTGCGTTCTGCGCTCTGTGTTCTGCGTTCTGCGTTCTGTGCTCTGCGGTTCGTGCTCTGCGTTCTGCGTTCTGCGTTCTGCGTTCTGCGGTTCGTGCTCTGCGTTCTGCGTTCTGCGTTCTGCTTTCTGCGTTCTGCGCTCTGCGTTCTGCGCTCTGCGTTCTGTGCTCTGCGTTCTGCGTTCTGCGTTCTGCGTTCTGCGTTCTGCGCTCTGCGTTCTGTGTTCTGCGTTCTGCGCTCTGCTGCAAAACTGTAAAAAAAAAAAAAGGTGAAGACGTAAAATGACGTCACAAGACGGCGCAAATCATCAAAACGTCGATAGTAAATGAGCACAAATACAATGGCTGCACTCGTGTACGGGCCGACCTCACGGTGCAAACATCGAAGCTCCAAGAAAAGCATCACGATGCCGCCAGCAGCCGCAGCACAACATGGCGGCATGTGGTGAGGTCACCTGAGGGCTCCCCGTGTCCACACACAGCATTCTATTGTACACAGCGTTACGTGTGTCCTGTGTGGGGATCGTGGAGCGAAAGATGGAGCAGCAGAGAAACCGGGCCGGATCCTGAGAAGGAGGGCAGCAGAGCACCAGTCACAGAGGGAAACTGCTCCACAACCTGAGGAATGTACCAGAATACAAGGATCAGATACAGCTCAGCAGTCAGTATCACACAGGAGAGGATTAGATACACAGCTCAGCAGTCAGTATCACACAGGAGAGGATTAGATACACAGCTCAGCAGTCAGTATCACACAGGAGAGGAATAGATACACAGCTCAGCAGTCAGTATCACACAGGAGAGGATTAGATACACGGCTCAGCAGTCAGTACCACACAGGATAGGATTAGATACACGGCTCAGCAGACAGTATCACACAGGAGAGGATTAGATACACAGCTCAGCAGACAGTATCACACAGGATAGGATTAGATACACGGCTCAGCAGTCAGTATCACACAGGATAGGATTAGATACATGGCTCAGCAGTCAGTATCACACAGGATAGGATTAGATACATGGCTCAGCAGACAGTATCACACAGGAGAGGATTAGATACACAGCTCAGCAGACAGTATCACACAGGAGAGGATTAGATACACAGCTCAGCAGACAGTATCACACAGGAGAGGATTAGATACACAGCTCAGCAGTCAGTATCACACAGGAGAGGATTAGATACACAGCTCAGCAGTCAGTATCACACAGGAGAGGATTAGATACACTGCTCAGCAGGCAGTATCACACAGGAGAGGATTAGATACACGGCTCAGCAGGCAGTATCACACAGGATAGGATTAGATACACGGCTCAGCAGACAGTATCACACAGGAGAGGATTAGATACACGGCTCAGCAGTCAGTATCACACAGGAGAGGATTAGATACACAGCTCAGCAGTCAGTATCACACAGGAGAGGATTAGATACACAGCTCAGCAGTCAGTATCACACAGGAGAGGATTAGATACACGGCTCAGCAGTCAGTATCACACAGGAGAGGATTAGATACACAGCTCAGCAGTCAGTATCACACAGGAGAGGATTAGATACACGGCTCAGCAGTCAGTATCACACAGGAGAGGATTAGATACACAGCTCAGCAGTCAGTGTCACACAGGATAGGATTAGATACACGGCTCAGCAGACAGTATCACACAGGATAGGATTAGGTACACAGCTCAGCAGTCAGTATCACACAGGAGAGGATTAGATACACAGCTCAGCAGTCAGTATCACACAGGATAGGATTAGATACACGGCTCAGCAGTCAGTATCACACATGATGGGATTAGATACACGGCTTAGCAGACAGTATCACACAGGAGAGGATTAGCTACACTGCTCAGCAGACAGTATCACACAGGAGAGGATTAGATACAATGCTCACCAGACAGTATCACTCAGGATAGGATTAGATACACGGCTCAGCAGTCAGTATCACACAGGAGAGGATTAGATACACGGCTCAGCAGTCAGTATCACACAAGAGAGGATTAGATACACGGCTCAGCAGTCAGTATCACACAGGATAGGATTAGATACACGGCTCAGCAGCCAGTATCACACAGGATGGGATTAGATACATGGCTCAGCAGTCAGTATCACACAGACTAGGATTAGATACACCGCGGCAGGTTATAGCGGTGCTTCGCGCTGGGTGTATGATGGCGGAGTACCCATGCTGTACCCCTCACTGCTGCTCTTCTCTCCATCCAGGTGGCGCGGTGTTGGATTAGTATTACGCTCCACGTTGCGCTCACGATGGCTCCGTTGCCCGCGGGATCCTGTGAAGCAATTCCTTTATTAAATGACAGTAGAATACATGGTTTTCGGCTATGGACCGGGGCCCTCGTCCGGTGAGCAGCAGAGAAGCAGCATGTGCGGTATAAACTGACATATTTGGAGTAAAATTCCAAATAATGGCGCAGTTGGATCCCCAAGGATAGGGGGCTACAAAGGAGGCCATCATATAGAGGTATATAGAGGAGCTGTGGACCAATCATACTGTGAACAGGGGAGCTGTGTGGACATCATACTGTACAGTCATGGCCAAAAGTTTTGAGAATGGCACAAATATTAATTTTTACAAAGTCTACTGCTTCACTTTTTCTAATGACAATTTGCATATACTCCAGAATGTTATAAAGAGTGATCAGCTTAACAGCAATTACTTGCAAAGTCAATATTTGGCTAGAAAATGAACTTTATCCCCCAAAACACATTTCAACATCATTGCAGCCCTGCCTTAAAAGGACCAGTTAACCTCTTTTCAGTGATTGCTCCATTAACACAGGTGTGGGTGTTGATGAGGACATGGCTGGAGATCAATCTGTCATGATTAAGTAAGAATGACACCACTGGACACTTTAAAAGGAGGCTGGTGCTTGGCATCATTGTTTCTCTTCTGTTAACCATGGTTATCTCTAAAGAAACACGTGCAGTTGTGTAGCCCTGGTGTGTAAGGCACACAGTATCCTGGAGGATGTGCGGAGAGGTAACAGTTTAATGCTTGATATCCATTCACTCCATCACACACTTGGACACACCCATAGGGTATATAAGGTAGTGACATGCAGCAGAGTCAGTCAGTCAGTTTCCTGTCTTCGGACAGAGGAGTCAAGCCTTGGGTGGCTCAGGAGTGAGTCATCCCACCAGTGTGCAGTCTGTGCAGGAGGAGAGGAGATCAGATTGCATTTCCTGTCAGAGCTCTGTGTGAGCTAAAGTCAGACAGACGGAGACAGCTTTGGAGAAAGGGAAGTTTGCAGCAGAAACTTCAGTCGCCTGTCCCAAGGACAGTGAAGTTCAGTCGATGTGTTCCTGAACTAGGAGAATACTGAGAATCTGTCAGCGAGCTCCAAGGAAGAAGTAAGAAAGGATTGACTTGTACCATCCTAGGAAGTGTGGAGTGCTTATGTTAAGAGCGCGAACAGGGCGAAGGGTGCAGTGGAAGGAATTAGAGAAGTGCCTTAGGTATAGAATTACCTGCACAATTTACCCGGTCACTGGGGACCAAAGTGTTGCTATCGCTTCACGCATAGTAACGGAACAACCAGAGTCTTACTGGACCTTAGGTCGCAGAAAGCAGCCCTTGGAGAGTCGGTACGTAACCGGAGTCAGGTGGAATAGGGACTTTGAGCTAGGCCAAGCATAGAAGAACCTAGTTTCATCACTGGAAGGCTCCACCACAATGCTGACCGGGCAGTACAGCTATGGAGTTAGCTGGAGTATTCGGAGTTAACTTAGCTCTATGCTAGTTGGACTCATCATATTGGAAGTAAAGGAGGCCTCTAACCTGTTCAGCTGTTATCTCAAAGCACATCCTCCACCCTGACCAGCTCCCCGGGACCTGCCTAACATCGGACAAGTAAAAGGTATGGAAAGACGCTGGATGGTGTGAGACTGATTCATTTATCTGCACTCTACATCATTATAACCATAGACTTTGAGGGACCAGTCCCACCTGTGGGGGACCCGTCATCTAGCTGTCACAACATCCCCTCAGAGATCTACAGCAGCGCTGGTCTTAGTGACTAGAAAACTACAGGTGGCGTCACGAACTGTTATCTACCAATCCCCTGTAAATAATTCCCCCCATCATACGCCTGACCGCCAGGGCCACGGACCGAGCCACCGCTGCCAGTGACACAAATCCCATAGACTTCCATGGGCTCGGCTCCGAGTACCCTATTGCCCTGGTAACCCACAATTGTGGTGCGGGTCACACACAGTCATCATTGCAATGCACAAAAATGGCCTAACAGGGAAGAGTATCGCAGCTAGAAAGATTGCACCTCAGTCAACAATCTATCGCATCATCAAGAACTTCAAGGTGAGAGGTTCCGTTGTTGCAAAAAAGGCTCCAGGGCGCCCAAGAAAGACCAGCAAGCGCCAGGACCGTCTCTTAAAAGTGTTTCAGCTGCGGGATCAGGCTACCAGCAGTGCAGAGCTTGCTCAGGAATGGCAGCAGGCAGGTGTGAGTGCATCTGCACGCACTGTGAGGCGGAGACTCTTGGAGCAAGGCCTGGTCTCAAGGAGGGAAGCAAAGAAGCCACTTCTCTCCAGAAAAAACATCATGGACAGACTGATATTCTGCAAAAGGTACAGGCAGTGGACTGCTGAGGACTGGGGTAAAGTTATTTTCTCTGATGAATCCCCTTTTCGATTGTTTGGGACATCAGGAAAACGCCTCATTCGGAGAAGACAAGGTGAGCGCTACCACCAGTCTTGTCTCATGCCAACTGTTAAGCATCCTGAAACCATTCATGTGTGGGGTTGCTTCTCAGCCAAGGGAAGCGGCTCTCTCACAGTCTTGCCTAAAAACACAGCCATGAATAAAGAATGGTACCAGAATGTCCTCCAAGAGCAACTTCTCCCAACCCTCCAAGAGCAGTTTGGCGATCAACAATGCCTTTTCCAGCATGATGGAGCACCTTGCCATAAAGCAAAGGTGATAACTAAATGGCTCAGGGAACAAAACATAGAGATTTTGGGTCCATGGCCTGGAAACTCCCCAGATCTTAATCCCATTGAGAACTTGTGGTCAATCATCAAGAGACGGGTGGACAAACAAAAACCTAAAAATTCTGACAAAATGAAAGCATTGATTGTGCAAGAATGGACTGCTATCAGTCAGGATTTAGTCCAGAAGTTGATTGAGAGCATGCCAGGGAGAATTCCAGAGGTCCTGAAGAAGAAGGGTCAACACTGCAAATATTGACTTGCTGCATTAACTCATTCTAACTGTCAATATAAGCTTTTGTTACTCATATGTTTGCAATTATTATATTTCTGTCTGTGATAAAAACATCTGTCAAACACACATAAAAACCAGAGGGCAGCAGATCATGTGAAAATATAATATTTGTGTCATTCTCAAAACTTTTGGCCATGACTGTATATAGGGGAATTGTTGGCCCATCATACTGTATAAAAGGAAGCTGTGGGGACATGACACTGTGTATAGGGGAGCTGTTGGCCCATCACATTGTGTAAAGCGGAGCTGTGGGGACATGACACTGTGTATAGGGGAGCTGTTGGCCCATCAAACTGTGTGTAGGGAGATGTGCGCCCATCATACTGTGTATAAGGGGGCTGTGGGGACATGACAATGTTTATAGGGGAGCTGTGAGCCCATCATACTGTGTATAAGGGAGCTGTGGGCCCATCATACTGTGTATAAGGGGGCTGTGGGCCCATCATACTGTGTATTCGGGAGCTGTGGGCCCATTATAATGTGTGCAGCAGAGCTCTGAGCCTATCACACTATGTATAGGGGAGCTGTGGGGGCATCATATTGTGAATAGGGGAGCTGTGGGGACATCATATTGTGTATAGACACTTGTGTGGACATCATACTGTTTATGAGGCAGCTGTAGGGACATGATATTGTCTAAAGGGGAGCTGTGGGCCCATCATACTGTGTATAGCGGAGCTGTGGGTCCCTCATTCTGTGTATTGGGGAGCTGTGGGCCCATCATACTGTGTATAAACTGCTGCGTGAGCATTATACTGTGTATAGGGGAGCTATGGGGACATTATCCTGTGTATAGTGAAGCTGTGGGCCCATCATACTGTGTAGAGGGGAGCTGTTGGCCCATCATACTGTGAATAAGGGAGCTGTGGGGACATCATACTGTGTATAGAGGAGCTGTGGACCCATCATACTGTGTATAGGGGAGCTGTGGGCCCATCATACTGTGTATAGGAGAGCTGTGGGCCCATCATACTGTGAATAAGGGAGCTGTGGGGACATCATACTGTGTATAGAGGAGCTGTGGACCCATCATACTGTGTATAGGGGAGCTGTGGGCCCATCATACTGTGTATAGGAGAGCTGTGGGCCCATCATACTGTGTAGAGGGGAGCTGTTGGCCCATCATACTGTGAATAAGGGAGCTGTGGGGACATCATACTGTGTATAGAGGAGCTGTGGACCCATCATACTGTGTATAGGGGAGCTGTGGGCCCATCATACTGTGTATAGGAGAGCTGTGGGCCCATCATACTGTGAATAAGGGAGATGTGGGCCCATCATACTGTGCATAGGGAAGCTGTGGGCCCATCATACTGTGCATAACGGAGCTGTTGGACCATCATACTGTGAATAAGGGAGCTGTGGGGACATCATACTGTGTATAGAGGAGCTGTGGACCCATCATACTGTGTATACGGAAGCTGTAGGCCCATCATACTGTGCATAGGGGAACTGTTGGCCCATCATACTGTGTAGAGGGAAGCTGTGGGCCCAACATACTGTGAATAAGGGAGCTGTGGGGACATCATACTGTGAATAAGGGAGCTGTGGGGACATCATACTGTGTATAGAGGAGCTGTGGACCCATCATACTGTGTATACGGAAGCTGTAGGCCCATCATACTGTGTATAGGGGAGCTGTTGGCCCATCATACTGTGTATAGGGGAGCTGTTGGCCCATCATACTGTGTATAGGAGAGCTGTGGGGACATCATACTGTGTATAGAGGAGCTGTGGACCCATCATACTGTGTATACGGAAGCTGTAGGCCCATCATACTGTGCATAGGGGAACTGTTGGCCCATCATACTGTGTAGAGGGAAGCTGTGGGCCCAACATACTGTGAATAAGGGAGCTGTGGGGACATCATACTGTGAATAAGGGAGCTGTGGGGACATCATACTGTGTATAGAGGAGCTGTGGACCCATCATACTGTGTATAGAGGAGCTGTGGACCCACCGTACTGTGTATAGGGGAGCTGTGGACCCATCATACTATGTATAGAGGAGCTGTGGACCCATCATACTGTGTATAGGAAGCTGTGTGCCCATCATACTGTGTATAGGGGAGCTGTGGGCCCATCATACTGTGTATAGAGGAGCTGTGGGCCCATCATACTGTGTATAGCGAAGATGTGGACCAATCACATTGTGTAAAGGGGAGCAGTGGGGACATGACACTGTGTAAAGGGAAGCTGTTGGCCCATCATACTGTGTAAAGGGGAGATGTGGGGACATCATACTGTGTATAGGGGAGCTGTGAGCTCATCATACTGTGTATAGAGGAGCTGTGGGCCCATCATACTGTGTATAGGGGAGCTGTGGGCCCATCATACTGCGTACAGTGGAGCTGTGGGCCCATCATACTGTATATAGGGAGCTGTGGGCCCATCACACTGTGCATAGGGGAGCTGTGAGCTCATCATACTGTGCATAGAGGAGCTGTGGGCCCATCATATTGTGTATAGAGGCGCTGTGGGCCCATCATACTTTACATAGAGGAGTTGCTGGCCATCATACTGTATATAGAGGAGCTTTGGGCCCATCGTACTGTGTATAGAGGAGCTGTGGGCCCATCAAAATGTGTATAGGAGAGCTGTAAGCCCATCATACTGTGTATATAGGAGCTGTGGGTTCATGATACTGTGTATAGGGGAGCTGTGGGCCCATCATACTGTGTATAGAGGTGCTGTTGGCCTCTCATACTGTGTATAGAGGAGCTGTGGGCCCATCATACTGTGTATAGGGGAGCTGTGGGCTCATCATACTGTGTATAGAGGAGCTGAGGGCCCATCATTACTGTGTTATAGAGGAGCTGTGGGCCCATCATACTGTGTATAGGGGAGCTGTAAGCCCATCATACTGTGTATAGAGGAGCTGAGGGCCCATCATACTGTGTATAGGGGAGCTGTGGGCCCATCATACTGTGTATAGGGGAGCTGTGGGCCCATCATACTGTGTATAGGGGAGCTGTGGGCCCATCATACTGTGTATAGGGGAGCTGTGGGCTCATCATACTGTGTATAGAGGAGCTGAGGGCCCATCATACTGTGTATAGGGGAGGTGTGGGCCCATCATACTGCGTATAGGGGAGCTGTGAGCTCATCATACTGTGTATAGGGAAGCTATGGGGATAACTAGTAACAGCAAAAATGGGACCTAAAACTTAACATTTAATATATATGATTAATAGGTGGTTCTCTGGTGTGGTCCACATGTGAAATATATAAACAAAACAGAGTATTAACCCCTTAACGACCGCCGATACGCCTTTTAACGGCGGTAGTTAGGGGTACTTAAACCATAGAGCCGTGAATCCATGGCGCTGTGGAAAAAGTGAATAGCGCCCCCCAGAGTCGTGGGGGTAGCCAAGACCCCAGAGAACATGTGACGAACGGGCACACGGTCCGCCACACGGTAGCCCGGGGTATCACGGCTTGTGATCCCACCGCTGCCACCAATATGTGATGAAACGGTGCACACACACGACGGCTGCTGCCGTCCGACCCGGTAAACTGCAGGGATTGATAATTATCCCACTTCCACTTAGGAACTTGCAGCTCTCTGGCGCCCCCCTTACCCTCAGGTCAGTCAGGGAACTGCACCTAGGATAATCAGTCGCCAGACGGGTCACTTGGATGTGTGCTGGCTATTGGGCACGCTGCAGTGAGGGAATTATAATTACTCCGAGCCGCAGCCGGGTAATACACTTATAATACCGCTCCGTCACTGCCAACGCCACCCCATATGTCAACACTTAACACCCCCTTCTTTTAAGCTGCCACCAGCTACGGTTTTTCTTACTGAACAATTTATCAAGAGGGTCGTAGCAACCCCCAAAACAGTAGCGTAGTGCTTCAGGCACGTGCAAATTCGTTTATAGAGCAGGAGAAACAAACTAATACATTTATAGGTTTATTCCTTAAAAAAAGGCAGTGCTTATACAATATAAAAAAAATGGAACAAACTGAGGCAATATAGTTATGTACAAATGCAGTTATAAAATAAACGGGATTAAGAATGAAAGACTCACATGATAGTTAGATCATTTACAGGCAAGCCAGGCTGGGGAAGGAGCCACACGTCATAGTTCATTTGCAGATCTCTTAGTCAGGACATCACAGCAAGGACTGACTAGGGGGGGCTCACTGCCAGACTTATACCTGGGACTGCTGACCTCACGAAAAGGGGAGGGTTTCTCTGGCCACCTCCCCGGGACAGAAGTGTATGATTTGAGCTCTGAAATATCATAAGGTCCATCTCTCGTCCTGTGAACCTAGCAGAATAACGGCAGACCTATCAATGATCTTACTTTAAAATGACAGTTCAAATGAGTCAAAACTTGGCTGAGCTAGTTTGTGGGGGATCCGAGAATTCCATTTCTCGGGTTCTGTTGGAGTTACGGGTTCACCAGTACCACGGGAACGATGCCTGTCAGGCGCATGTTTCACAACAGTACTTTCGTGTTTCTAGCGAACGCTCCCACCGTGTGATAACCAAAACAGAATGAATTTTCCAAAATGGCTGCTATAGGAAGAAAGCACATGTGCAGACAATGGAGGACCCCTGCGGTGAAGCGGCAAAACTTCCAGCACTGGTAGCTCAGGTTACACTGAGCTTGACTGCAGGTTGGGAAGGGGGAAGGGAAGCGTGAGCTGCAGAGAAAAGGAGGGAGGGGTAACTTTGCCCTGTGCTTACAAACGGTGGGTGTTGTAGTACTATGGGGAACATTCTAGAAACAGCACAAGAAATGAAGCTAGCAGTATCATCACACCTCCCCCCTTAGAGGGCGCTACGGAGGCATGACCTCTCGGTAATCCGCCATGCGCACCTCAGCGGGTTGGCCACGTCGGGACAACCCATCAGCATTCCCATGATCACTGCCTTTCTTGTGTTGTACGGCAAAATCATACTGCTGCAGGGCAAGGCTCCAGCGTAGCAACCTACCATTGGTTCCGGACACTGTGTGCAGCCAGCTCAGAGGGTTGTGGTCGGTGACCACCTTGAAGGTGCGCCCTTACAGGTAGGGCTGCAAACGTTGCAGTGCCCAGACCATGGCCAGGCACTCCTTCTCGATGGTGGAGTATGCCACTTCCCTTGGCAGAAGTTTCCGGCTCAGGTACAACACGGGGTGCTCCTGGTTCCCCGAATCAACCTGGCTGAGTACAGCACCGAGGCCAAATTCGCTGGCGTCAGTCTGTACCAGGAATGGCCGACTGCTGTCGACGGCTTTCAACACTGGAGAGCTGCACAGGGCTGTTTTCAAAGCTCGGAATGCCGCCTCACAGCCATCTGTCCAGTTGACTGTTTGGGGTAGACCGCCCTTGGTGAGGTCCGTCAAGGGTTTTGCAATGGCGCTATAGTTCGGTACGAAACGCCTATAGTACCCTGCAGTGCCCAGGAAGGACTTCACCTGCTTTTTGGTCCTGGGGGTGGGCCAGGACACGATCGCGTCCACTTTCTCGGGCTCTGGACTCATGGAACCCCTGCCTAACCGGTGCCCCAGGTAGTGGACCTCCCTCATGCCCATCTGGCATTTTCCCGGCTTGATGGTCAGACCTGCCTGGTGAATACGCTTGAGCACCTCCTGGAGATGCTGAAGGTGTTCCTCCCAGGTGGAACTGAAGACGGCAATGTCGTCCAGGTACGCCACAGCGTACTCCTCCAGTCCCTGAAGCAGGTGGTTGACCATCCGCTGGAAAGTGGCAGGGGCATTCTTCATGCCGAAAGGCATGACCGTGGACTCGTACAGTCCAAAAGGGGTGATAAAGGCAGATTTCTCCTGCGCCGCAGGGCTCAGGGGAATCTGCCAGTATCCCCGGCTCAAATCCATGATGGATATGTACTTGGCATTCGCCAACCGCTCCAGCAGATCCTCGATGCGTGGCATTGGGTGCGCATCAGAGGTAGTGATGGCGTTGAGCCCCCTGTAGTCCACGCAGAACCGGGTGGTCCGATCCTTTTTTGGCACGAGAACTACAGGTGAGGCCCACGCGCTTTTGGACGGCCGGATCACCCCCAGCTGCAACATCTCATGGATCTCCTGGCGCATAATCTGCACTTCCTCAGAGATCCGATAAGGTGTCTGCCGTAACGGGGCGCGATTCCCGGTGTCCACCTCGTGGACTGCCAACTTGGTCCTTCCGGGTCGGTTCGTGAACTCGGCCCGGAAGGGTTCCAGAGTGGTCAGCAACTGCAACCGCTGGGAGACGGTTAGCGAGGCATTTACCTCCATGTCCTCAATGGACCCATTGGCCTGGGCTTGGGCCAGCATGTCCAGGAGGGGATCCTCTTCCCCGTCCTGGGGCAGATTGCAGACCGGTAGGACGCAGGCTTCACGTTCGTGGTGGGCCTTCATCATGTTGACGTGAAAGGCCTTGCGCCTACCCGAGTGTGGTCAAGCGTGACCACGTAGGTGGCTGGGTTGAGCTGTTGGTGCACGACGTACGGGCCTTCCCAGGCTGCCTGAAGCTTATCCTTTGGTACGGGGACCAGCACCCACACCTTTTGACCCACCTGGTAGGTCCGCTCCCGGGCGTTCTGGTCGTACCAGTGCTTCTGGTCAGCCTGAGCCTGCGTCATGTTGTCATGCACCAACTGCGTCAAGGTCTGCATCTTGTCGCGGAAGCGCATGACATAATCCACGATGGACACTTCCGTGGGGTTTGGCTCATCTTCCCAGGATTCTCTTATCAACCCAAGGGGTCCCCGGACTCGCCTGCCATACAGGAGCTCAAAGGGGGAGAACCCCGTCGAGGCCTGCGGGACTTCTCTGTAGGCAAACAGCAGGTGTGGGAGGTTCCGCTCCCAATCGCGTCCCTGGGTCTCAACCAGCATGCGGAGCATCTGTTTGAGGGTACCGTTAAAGCGCTCACACAAACCATTGGTCTGTGGGTGATACGCACTCGATACCATACGCGTCACCTGCATTTTGCTGCAGAGAGCCTTCATTAGGCGAGACATAAATTGGGTCCCTCGATCGGTAAGCATCTCCCTGGGAAATCCTACCCATGAAAAGATGGTCACCAGTGCATCCGCCACCTTATCTGCCCTAGTTGAGGACAGAGCTACTGCCTCTGGGTACCGGGTAGCGTAGTCTACCACAGTAAGGATGTATTGCTTTCCAGAGCTGCTGGGGACGGCCAGCGGGCCCACAATGTCCACCGTGATCCTCTGGAAAGGCTCCTCTATCACTGGCAATGGGATCAGGGGAGCCTTAAGAGCAGGCCCCGCCTTCCCCACTCTTTGACAGGTGATACAGGAGCGGCAGTAGTTAGTCACATCTGTCCCCATCTTGGGCCAATAGAAGTGTTGAGACAGCCGTGCCTTAGTTTTGCTGATCCCCAAGTGTCCAGCGAGTGGAATCTCATGGGCAATCCTCAACAACTCACCTCGGAACTGGTGCGGGACGACCAGCTGTTTTTCCCTCAACCACTCCTTTTGGGAATCTCCGGGTACTGTCTCCCGGTACAACCTTCCTCGTTCCCAGAACACCCTCTCCTTATCAGTCACGGAGGTGGGCGTCTCGGCGAGGTGCCTCAAGTTCTCCAGGCTCGCATCTGAGTGCAGAGCGGCCTGGAACTCCTGGCTGGAGGCAGCCAGAAGTGACGTCAGGGTTCCTTCCTCATTGGGACCCTCTGGGACCGGCTTGAGTCGCACTTAGTACCAGGGCAATGGGGTACTCGGCACCGAGCCCATGAAAGTCTATGGGAGTTGTCACTGGCAGCGGGACTCGGTCCGTGGCCCTGGGCGCTCATACAATGGGGGGAATATTTACAGGGGATTATTAGGTAGGTAGTTTGTGACGCCACCTGTGGTATCTGGTTAATTGAACCAGCGCTGCTATAAGGACTTTCACAGGGGATGTTATGGGGGCAGCTGGGTGGTAGTCTCCCACAGGTGAGACGGGTCCCTGGAAGTCTATGGTGATGATGATGCAGGGTATAGATAATAATTCAGTCGCACACAATGCAGCTTCTTTTCATACCTTTTACTGGTAGATGGTTCAAGCAGATCCCGGGGAGCTGGTCGGGGTGGAGAATGCACATTCGGGTAACCGCTGAGCAGGTTAGAGGCCTCCCTTACTTCGAATGTAGGTGAGTCCAACTTGCCTGAAGCGAAGTTAACTCTGAATCTCCAGCTTTCTCAATAGCTATACTGCCCGGCCAACGTTGTGGTGGAAACTTCTAAGTGGTGAAAACTAAGTCTATATTTGCTGATCAGGCTAGACTCCTGTTTTCCCTGTCTCCGGTTACGTATTGACACTTAGGGCTGCTCTCTGCGACCTGTAGTCCAGATGCCTCCGGTTCTCTTGTTACTAAGCTTGAAACTGTAGCAACGCTTCGGACCCCGGTGTCCGGCAATTTAGTGCAGGTAATCTAATACCTGTAGCACTTCTCTAACTTCTCCACTGCGCCCTTCGCCCTGCTTCTGCTCTTTGCATAAGCACTTGTAGCTTTCGATGGAAATAGTCAGCTTTCTTCCAAGCTCGCTGAGCAGCTCTCAGTTTCCTCCTTGTTTCAGCTTCTACTGAGGTACTGATTAAGGGTAGCTCTGACTAGGCTAGGATGATGCACTTCACCCGTACTAGCCTCCACTTCTTTGTCAGGTGAGCTAAGCTAGTTCTGCGAGGATTCAGTCCTCTCTCCTAGTCCAGGCTGAACTGGCACAGAACTGCACTGTCTGAAGACAGGAAACTATCTGATCTGCACTGTCCTGAGACAGGAAGCTTGACTGAGCTCTGCTACGTGTCACTACCTCCTATACCCCTGGTGGGTGTGTCTGAAATTGTGAGTGGCAGTGAATGATAACAAGCTTTTGTGGTTACCTTCCTGTGCATTCTCCTGGATTTTATGTGTGTGCCTGCGTAGCTGGGCTACACATCACCCCTTGGTAAAACACAGCACTCCCGGGCTGTAAAAGACAAAAAAAAAATATTTTGTTTTGCATTAACATCAACATATTAACACTTCCCATCCGGGAGGTAAGACTTCTTGAACGTTACATTTTGTACAATGAAGAATACAAAAGTATCAAAAGTATCAAAATATCAAACATGTTCATAAATACTAGATACTTGTGGAGGACCCGCACCAAAAACCTCCCACGTGGGTCCTGGGTGGGCTGCAGGACTTCTGACTGCAGACCTCACTCTAGGCCCACCATACGGGTTTTTCTTCAGAGGTTGATAGTAATGGTTTCGTGTCAAACCAAGATAAAGCACCGTAGCGCAACTATTTACAAGTGAAAGTTTTTGGGCTGGCATAGTCCACAGCCACGCAGTCCATTGGCATGGTTAAAACACATTTCAAATAATTACATTAATACTTTTTCAAACTTTATACAATTTTTCAGATGCAATAAACCCTATCTGGGTCTTGCTAACTAGTCTACTAGGACTACTCCTGATAGCGAATAGGTAGTTTACCTTTAGTGATACGTTCTGACCTACGTGGGGTAGCGTCAGGTATAGTATTCTCTAACCTTTCTGTTCTGCGTAACGGCAAACTATAATACTGTCTCAACCTCTCTATGGATCTGGCAAGCGTGCTAGTGACTGGACGAGGCGGTACTGCTTCACCAACTTCACCAAGGGATTCCACTTCTTGTGGCGCTGCTTCTTGCGGGTCCCCTTCTTGGGGTTCTAACGGTTGAGGGTCTGCCGGAACAGGTTCTTCTGGAACTGGCTCTACTGGCACAATTGGTATGACCGGTTGTAGAGACTCCTCTTGCGGTTGATAAAACTGCAGCACAGGAATAATTACAGCGTCTCCTAATCTGGGCCAATCTGCAGGTAAATCTCCCAAATCCGTGTGTATGACCGCTTCAGCACTCTCTTCTTGATGAACAACAGGGTTTTCTTCACGGAGCTTCAATGGGCCAGGACACAACTTCAAATGATCTCTAGACACAGTTGCCGTCGTTTTTCCTCCATCCTTGCTGATGGTACAGACCTTGCTGTTATCGAAATTGGAATTTTGCACGATATATGGCTCCTGTTCCCACTGATCATCCAACTTGTGTGTTCTTCTTTTCCTTTTGAGCACCATTTCTCCAGGCATTAAAGGCTTAGCGGGAGCATTTTTGTTATAGTTCATCTCTTGCTTTTCTCTTACTTTGTTGAGACTATCTTCTACGCAGGCTTGTACTCTCTTGTACTGTTCTTGTCGATTTGTGTCCCAATCTTCAGAGTTGTTATCAGCCTCTGGTTCTACCACACCGAGTTCTAAGTCCATAGGCAGCCTTCCCGGTCTTGCTCTCATAAGGTAGGCTGGAGTGCAGTTGGTGGAACTTACTGGGATGTGGTTGTACAAGTCGACCAGGTCAGGTAACAAGTCTGGCCACCGATTTCTTTCTTCCAGTGGTACAGTTTTCAGTAAGTCGATGACAATGTGATTCATTTTTTCACAAAGGCCGTTGGTCTGAGGGTGGTATGGTGTCGTTCTGATCTTTTTACATCCATACAATTGACAAAATTCCTGAAACAGTTCAGCTTCAAAGGCTGGACCTCGATCAGTCAGTACCTGCTCTGGATATCCATGTGGTCTGCAGAAACTTGCTTGGAAGGTTCTTGCTGCTGTCTCTGCTGTCATATCTTTGACAGGGGCGACCGCCAGAAACCGGGAATAGTGATCCACCATGGTCAGGGCATATGTGTATCCTGACCTGCTTGGGGACAACTTGACGTGATCCAATGCCACGATCTCCAAGGGACGAGTCGTCCGGATAGGCTGCAAGGGTGCCTTCTGGCTACTGTAGTCTTTTTGCCTGAGGCCACAGGGTCCACAGTTCCGGCACCACTTCTCGATGGAGCTGCGCATCCCTACCCAGTAGAACCGGCACCTCAACAGGGTCTCCAGCTTTCTCCAGCCAAAGTGTCCTGCTTGATCGTGGTATGCTTCCAGCACCATTTGGATGTCTGCTCTCGGGACCACTATTTGCCAAACCATCTCATGGGTCCTTGGGTCGACGTATCTCCTGCACAACTTCTCACGGTATATGAACAACCGGCTTCTCTCGTTCCACAGGAGCTTTGCTGGCATGGATGCATCTTTCTCCAAGGAGGAACCTTCCTGTTTTATCAACTCCTTGATACGGCTGACCACGGGATCGCTGTCCTGAGTCTCCTTCCAGCTGTGATGAGGTAAAGGGTTCAACATCTCACCACACCGCTTCCTGTAGACTCGTTGCTCTTGGACCATCCCATTTCGGTGGAACGCAGGTAGCTCGATTTCTTCCAGATCGTCTGACTCTTCCTCCGTGTCAGATTCATGCGGCATTCTGGACAAGGCGTCCGCGTTAGCATTTTTACGGCCCGCTCTGTATTTGATGGTAAACTGGTAGTTTGATAACCGAGCCATCCAACGTTGCTCCATGGCTCCCAGCTTGGCTGTTTCCAGATGCGTCAAGGGGTTGTTGTCTGTAAACGCAGTGAACCGGTTGGAGGCAAGGTAATGTTTAAATCTTTCGGTAATGGCCCAGACCAGCGCCAGGAACTCCAGTTTGAAGCTACTATAGTTTTCCGGATTCCTCTCAGTTGGCCTGAGTATTCTGCTGGCATATGCGATGACTTTTTCTTGGCCGCCCTGCTTCTGACTGAGGACCGCTCCTAATCCTTCGTTACTGGCATCTGTGTATAGCAGGAACGGTTGGCTGTAATCTGGGTAGGCTAAGATTTCATCGCCGGTAAGGATCTCTTTCATCTCTTTGAATGCCTCAGCTTGTTCTTTTCCCCAATTGAATGGAAGGTTTCTGCTCTTAAGAGGTTGTCCTACCAGGAGGTCCTGCAAAGGCGCCGCTTTCTTAGTTTAATCTTTTACAAACCTCCTGTAGTAACCCGTTAATCCCAGGAATTGACGCACCTCCTTTAAGTTCTTCGGCTCTGGCCATTTCTGAATAGCTGTGACCTTCTCGGGGTCCGGCGCTACTCCTTCGGAACTGACAATGTGTCCCAAGTACTGTACCTTCCGTTTGAGCAGGTGGCATTTAGAGGGCTTTAGTTTCATCCCAAACTTGGACAATGACTCAAATACCTCCGCCAGGTGCTTCAGATGATCTTCATATGTCTTAGAGTACACAATTACGTCGTCCAAGTACAGCAGCACAGTTTCGAAGTTGAGATGTCCCAGACAGCTCTCCATCACCCTCTGGAATGTTCCTGGGGCACTGCTGAGTCCAAACGGCATCCTATCGAACTCGCAGAGTCCCATTGGGGTGGTGAAAGCAGTTTTCTCCCGGTCCTCCTCAGCCACAGCCACTTGCCAGTACCCACTAGTAAGGTCGAGGGTAGAAAAGTAGTTAGCCGTTTTCAGAGCAGCTAAGGATTCCTCTATGCGTGGTAATGGGTATGCATCTTTATGTGTTATACAATTTACTTGCCTATAATCTACACACATTCGCATGCTACCATCCTTTTTCTTCACTAGAACCAGAGGTGCTGCCCAGGGGCTACAACTATCCCTTATCACCCCGGTTTTCTTCATGTCATGCAGCATTTCCTTAGCTTTCTGATAGTGGGCTGGAGGTATAGGCCTGTACCGCTCTTTGATGGAGGATGACTGCCTGTAGGGATATGATGCTGTACTCCCTTAATGGTCCCAAAGTCAAGTGGGTGCTTGCTAAATACTTGTGCGTACTCTTGTACCACCCGTAGTATCCCCTGTTTCTGGTGGACGGAAGTGGTGTCTGTCCCTATATGAAGCTGCTGACACCAGTCCGCTACCGGGGTTGCCGGATCATTATCCTCCGCTGGTTGGCGGGAGGCTAAGGACTCGGTTGTGAGGATAGAATTATTATCTACGGCATGTAATTTAGCAACTGTAGCATAACGTGGCAAATTTACTTCATCGTCCCCCCAGTTGAGAAGTCGTACTGGTACTCTCCCATTTACTACTTCCACTACCCCTCTAGCAATCATGAGTGTAGGTCTGTGTTCTGAGCGATGGGTTCTACTACTGCTTGGTAGTTCTGTCCTCTCAGACCTATGGCTGCTCTACACCATATTAACATTTCACTCATTGGGGGTATTACAATGGGGTTCGAGTCTGTGACCCGTACATTACCGATTTCACCATCTGTAAGCTTCGCTTGCTGCTGGCACATCAGGGCCCGGATCTCCCTCTGGATCACTCCCTTCTGCTTTGGCTTGGCAACTTCAGCGAGCTGTTGGAGCAAAAACACAACTTCTCCCAGACAGTTACTGATAATGTTAGTACCTAGTATCACATTTAAGGCATTCTCCTCATTTACAGTCTTTACCACTAAAAGTCCCTGATCCTTCAGCTCTACTCTGCCCACTTTTACGTTTACGTTTTTGGCTCCAATTACTTCAACAGGGAGACCATTGGTAGCGTACACTGTCAAGTCAGGGCTCGGGGGCTGGAGGCTGTCCATGGACCAAAATTTATTGTAAAGGACGTCAGGTATGATGGTCACCTGAGATCCCGTGTCCAGCAGTGCAGGGATTGCAATCCCATCCAGAATCATGGACAGGTAGGGCCGTCCACCCACGAACCTGCGGTTCCAGTCCAAGGGGCCTGATGAATCTACTCCTGGGTGTTGGCCCTCTGACCCAGGATCGGCTCGTTTAAAGGACATTGCTGAGCCATATGACCTTTTTGGTTGCAGCGGTAGCAGACGATCTCCCGGCGAGGATGGTGTTGCTCCGGAGTCGCTCCTGGGGGTGGCGTGGTCCTCCTCCGGTGTGGCGACGTCCTCCATTTCCTCCGGTTCATCCAAGGGACATCCTCCGGACAGTCGGCTAGTAGGATCTTTCCTCCTTCCTCTTTCCGCAGTTGCAGGGCATCCATTACAGTGGCCAGGTTTTTAGTCAGCTGGCGCACTTCTGAGCGCAGACATTCCAATTCACTAGGGGGCGCCACCTGCGTTTTAGCTTCTGCCACCTGCGGAGAAAAGGTGGGTACTGCCGGCTTGAGAGTGGCTTCACCCGGGCGATACTGATTTGCCACCTCAGGCTTTTCCAGGGGTCGCAGTCCCTTTATTGCCATGTCCTTTAGAGCATCAAAAGTGGCATCTGGATGATCCAAGGACCACCAGTTTACAGTCCTGCCTTCCATTGGAGACCTCAGTCCCCGCACGAATTGCTCTTTTAACATTTGGCTCTCATCAATGGGACTTGTGGGGTTAGCCTGTTTGAGAGCTCGCAGGGCCCCCTGTAGTCGGCAGGCGTAGTCCCTAATACTGTCACCCGGTCCCTGGAAGCACTGATAAAATGCCATCCGGAGATCCGTTTCTGTGCGGTCCTCAAAGACGGCCTGTAGCTTTAAGAGAATCGCAGGTACCGACTCCTGGTCTGCAGTGGGCCAAGTCTCTACTTCTCTCTCAGCCGCACCAGCTAACTGTCCTATTACCACAGCAGCTTTTTGCTTTTCAGTCATTGAATACATATCCAAAATACTACATATCTTCCGTTTAAACCCTGGCAGGGTGTCTGGCTCGCCGCTGTACTGGGGGAGCCACTTCGCTCCAGGCATGTATGGGAGGGTTAGCGGCATTAGCGGGACCATGAGGGGCCTGCACCTCCATCCTGCACTACAACGCCAAGCGGTGGGCTATTGGGGCCACCGGCTGGGGCCGCTCCGTCTGCCGGTTGCTGCGACATATTGATGCCCCCTTGGTTAATCTGAGCCTACCTCTTTCACAGGCTGCAGCGGTGGAGACAGGACCTTTGTCGCTGGCGTTCTGATGATGCCGCGGTATCTTGGGATGTAGTTTGCGATGCGGATTGCAATGCAGATTGTGATGCAGTTTGCGATGCGGATTGTGATGCAGTTTGTGATGCGGATTGTGATGCGGATTGTGATGCAGATTGCGATGCCGATTGCGATGCAGTTTGCAATGCGGCTTGCGATGCAGATTACGATGCAGTTTGCAATGCGGCTTGCGATGCAGATTGGGGTGCAGGTTGGGGGCGTGTCCAGGAAACTGCGTTGTTTTAGGTACGCCCCCCTTCTTCACCAGCGCCTGAGGGCGCGAATATGGCGGCCAAAATGGCGGAAAATGGCGCCAAACACAGCAAACAGTCTTTTTCACCAAACAGTTCAATAAAGGCACACAGGACTCACACTTGCAAGCTTTCGTATCCTGTTCGTGACGCCAAAGATTGAGTCGCACTTAGTACCAGGGCAATGGGGTACTCGGCACCGAGCCCATGAAAGTCTATGGGAGTTGTCACTGGCAGCGGGACTCGGTCCGTGGCCCTGGGCGCTCATACAATGGGGGAATATTTACAGGGGATTATTAGGTAGGTAGTTCGTGACGCCACCTGTGGTATCTGGTTAATTGAACCAGCGCTGCTATAAGGACTTTCACAGGGGATGTTATGGGGGCAGCTGGGTGGTAGTCTCCCACAGGTGAGACGGGTCCCTGGAAGTCTATGGTGATGATGATGCAGGGTATAGATAATAATTCAGTCGCACACAATGCAGCTTCTTTTCATACCTTTTACTGGTAGATGGTTCAAGCAGATCCCGGGGAGCTGGTCGGGGTGGAGAATGCACATTCGGGTAACCGCTGAGCAGGTTAGAGGCCTCCCTTACTTCGAATGTAGGTGAGTCCAACTTGCCTGAAGCGAAGTTAACTCTGAATCTCCAGCTTTCTCAATAGCTATACTGCCCGGCCAACGTTGTGGTGGAAACTTCTAAGTGGTGAAAACTAAGTCTATATTTGCTGATCAGGCTAGACTCCTGTTTTCCCTGTCTCCGGTTACGTATTGACACTTAGGGCTGCTCTCTGCGACCTGTAGTCCAGATGCCTCCGGTTCTCTTGTTACTAAGCTTGAAACTGTAGCAACGCTTCGGACCCCGGTGTCCGGCAATTTAGTGCAGGTAATCTAATACCTGTAGCACTTCTCTAACTTCTCCACTGCGCCCTTCGCCCTGCTTCTGCTCTTTGCATAAGCACTTGTAGCTTTCGATGGAAATAGTCAGCTTTCTTCCAAGCTCGCTGAGCAGCTCTCAGTTTCCTCCTTGTTTCAGCTTCTACTGAGGTACTGATTAAGGGTAGCTCTGACTAGGCTAGGATGATGCACTTCACCCGTACTAGCCTCCACTTCTTTGTCAGGTGAGCTAAGCTAGTTCTGCGAGGATTCAGTCCTCTCTCCTAGTCCAGGCTGAACTGGCACAGAACTGCACTGTCTGAAGACAGGAAACTATCTGATCTGCACTGTCCTGAGACAGGAAGCTTGACTGAGCTCTGCTACGTGTCACTACCTCCTATACCCCTGGTGGGTGTGTCTGAAATTGTGAGTGGCAGTGAATGATAACAAGCTTTTGTGGTTACCTTCCTGTGCATTCTCCTGGATTTTATGTGTGTGCCTGCGTAGCTGGGCTACACAGGCTCTGGGTCCAACTCTGGTCCAGTCTCTCCTGTAGCGGAGGAGGGTCCAGATGGTAGGGCGCCACCTGCGATTCGGGCACTCTGACTGCGGGTGACAGCAGCTACATATGCAGTCTCCCCGGGGATTTCTATAGACCCATCAGCCTGCGCTGCTATGGGCTCTACCTCCCCATCCACCCCCAACACTTCAGGAGCAGTGCTACTTATGGGCCAGTTACCTTCCTCGGTGGCACTGGTCAGTGTCATGGCGTCACCTTCCTCCCGGTTCCCATGCACCTCCCCATTTCCTTGAGCACTGTCGCTTCCTCCTGCTAGGGGTTCCTCAGCCGTCTCACTCCGCAGAGCGACGTGGCTGAACGCTCCTGTACCTGTGGACACATCTACCACTTCAGAGAAAGGGTTAACAGATTCAGATGGCACAGATACATCACTATCAACATCAGTCCTAGGGAAAGAAAGGTTATCAGTTGCATCATCACTTCGCAAAGCATTAGCAGGTAACACAATCAGTTTCCCATCATCATCAACATCAACATCATGGTTAACGTTAACCTTATCATCAGATTGGGAAGGGGTGTCAGGGACATAGTACGCCACCATCCTCCCCAGATCAGTCCCCAATAAAACATCAGTGGGCAGGTTTTCGGACACCCCCACTTCCTTCACCCCGCTCCCGGCACCCCAGTCAATGAAAACTCGGGCTATCGGCAAGGGGTAGTGGACGCCCCCAATCCCTGTGACAGTTAAGGTTTTCCCCGGAATCAACTCTTCAGGGGCCGCCAGTTCGGGTCGGATGAGGGTTCGTTCAGCCCCGGTGTCCTTGAGGCCTGTAGCAAGACGGGCCCCCACGCGGACGGGCTGCACGTTGTCATCAACCCTCCCCACCACACCACCCACCAAAAGAACAGAGGCGTTGGGCCCGGAGGCCTTGGCTGGGGGGTTCTTCTGCCTCTCCGGACAGGTGGCGCTGATGTGTCCAGTCCTTTTACAGGAGAAACACTGGCGGGGGTCTGATGTAGGCCGGGCGCTGGCAAAGGGGATAGTGCCTCCAGAGGGACGGCTGGCAGGGGCACTGGGGTTGGTTGCAGGCTTACCCCCTCCCCAGCGGGTGGTGACGGGCTTCCGCACCTCGGGTTTCCGGTTGGCCTCATAGCTGTCGGCGATCCGGGCTGTTGTGACCGCGTCCTCTGGTTCTCGGTCCAGGATGAACTGTCGGACCTCAGCTGGGCACAGATGCAGGAACTGGTCTTTGATCATCAGGTCTTTCAGCTCCTCATAGGTGTCAACTGACAGTCCCTGGATCCACTGGTCAAAGTGGGTCCTGAGTCCTTGCACCACATCGCTATAGCTGTCATGTGGGCCACGTGGGAGGTTCCGGAACTTCTTTCGGTATACCTCAGGGGTTAGCTGGTACTTGGCAATCAGGGCCTGCTTGATGGCCTCATAGTCACTGTCTTGATCTGGCGCGAGGGAAGCAAACGCCTCCAAAGCTTTGCCTTTTAGTCCGGGGGTCAAGTATCTGGCCCATTGGTCGGCAGGCAGCCGGTACTGTCTGCAGACTTTCTTAAAGGCCCGCAGAAAAGTGTCCAAGTCTCCGTCCCTTTCCAGCACGGGAAAGTGCTCCGGCCGGGGCTTGGGACTCTGAGTGCTGCTGGGCACACTGCTCTGGGCTGTGGAGGGCATTGCCCCTCGCTGGACCATCTCCAGCTCATGGGCTCTCTGCGCTTGGGCTTCCCGCTCCCGCTCGGCTCTCTCAGCCTCTCGCTGGGCTTGGCGCTCGGCTCGGGCCTCCTGCTGGTATTGCTGAATCAGCTTCAGGCGCTCCCCCCGGTCGTCGGTGGGGAGTTCCTCCAGGGCCGCCTGCAGGTAAGGGTCCAACCCGCCCTGGGTGTACACCTGCAGGGTTTGGGCCTCTGCTGCTGCCCCACGTTGGCTTGGGCCGGCTTCTGTGCCCTCCTCGCTCTCAGCGTGGTCCTGTGACATCAGGACCTTGATCAGTTGAGCTTTGGTTTGGCCCATGGGGTCAAGGCCTCGGGAAATGCATATTCCAGCAAGAGTGTCCCTTTTCTGCAGTTTGTACCAACTTGCTCCTATTGTAGCCATGTTTGCCAAATAAAAGATAGGATAGAAAAACAAAGACAAGGGAGGGGTAACCGCAAGTACACACAATTGTCTCAGGACTAATAAACACTGAGTCTGTTCTCCAAAACTTTAGTTGCAGGGTCGCTGAAGAACCGTGCAAGTTTTTTAGTGAATGGAATGATTGCTCAAACCAGATCACTAATGCTCTATAATCCCACCGCTCTGCCACCAATATGTGACAAACGGGCACACGGTCCGCCACACGGTAGCCCGAGGTATCACGGCTTGTGATCCCACCGCTGCCACCAATATGTGATGAAACGGTGCACACACACGACGGCTGCTGCCGTCCGACCCGGTAAACTGCAGGGATTGATAATTATCCCACTTCCACTTAGGAACTTGCAGCTCTCTGGCGCCCCCCTTACCCTCAGGTCAGTCAGGGAACTGCACCTAGGATAATCAGTCGCCAGACGGGTCACTTGGATGTGTGCTGGCTATTGGGCACGCTGCAGTGAGGGAATTATAATTACTCCGAGCCGCAGCCGGGTAATACATTTATAATACCCGCTCCGTCACTGCCAACGCCACCCCATATGTCAACACTTAACACCCCCTTCTTTTAAGCTGCCACCAGCTACGGTTTTTCTTACTGAACAATTTATCAAGAGGGTCCGTAGCAACCCCCAAAACAGTAGCGTAGTGCTTCAGGCACGTGCAAATTCGTTTATAGAGCAGGAGAAACAAACTAATAAATTTATAGGTTTATTCCTGAAAAAAAGGGCAGTGCTTATACAATATAAAAAAAATGGAACAAACTGAGGCAATATAGTTATGTACAAATGCAGTTATAAAATAAACGGGATTAAGAATGAAAGACTCACATGATAGTTAGATCATTTACAGGCAAGCCAGGCTGGGGAAGGAGCCACACGTCATAGTTCATTTGCAGATCTCTTAGTCAGGACATCACAGCAAGGACTGACTAGGGGGGGGGCTCACTGCCAGACTTATACCTGGGACTGCTGACCTCACGAAAAGGGGAGGGTTTCTCTGGCCACCTCCCCGGGACAGAAGTGTATGATTTGAGCTCTGAAATATCATAAGGTCCATCCCTCGTCCTGTGAACCTAGCAGAATAACGGCAGACCTATCAATGATCTTACTTTAAAATGACAGTTCAAATGAGTCCAAACTTGGCTGAGCTAGTTTGTGGGGGATCCGAGAATTCCATTTCTCGGGTTCTGTTGGAGTTACGGGTTCACCAGTACCACGGGAACGATGCCTGTCAGGCGCATGTTTCACAACAGTACTTTCGTGTTTCTAGCGAACGCTCCCACCGTGTGATAACCAAAACAGAATGAATTTTCCAAAATGGCTGCTATAGGAAGAAAGCACATGTGCAGACAATGGAGGACCCCTGCGGTGAAGCGGCAAAACTTCCAGCACTTGTAGCTCAGGTTACACTGAGCTTGACTGCAGGTTGGGAGGGGGGAAGGGAAGCGTGAGCTGCAGAAGAAAGGAGGGAGGGGTAACTTTGCCCTGTGCTTGCAAACGGTGGGGGTTGTAGTACTATGGGGAACATTCTGGAAACAGCACAAGAAATGAAGCTAGCAGTATCATCACAGAACATGATTCATGTCGGATTTTACAGACCCCGGTGTTGTGATTGCAGTTATTAACCGTATAACGGCGACTGCAAAAAAAAAAAGTCCGATGTGCCATTTAATTTAGGGTCCCCGATCCCCCTGGTACTTCCCGGTGTCCCTGGGTCCTTCTCCTTCCGCCCACGGCCTCCAGCGTCTTCTTCCGGTAAGAAAATGGCGGGCTCATGCGCAGTGCACCTGCCAAGATCTGCTGGCCGGCACCTGGCAACAATAGGGAGATTTTTCCTATTGGTTCATTTTGGTCACTGTGATAGACCCTATCACAGTGATCAAAATAAAAAAAAATAGTAAATGAACCCCCCTTTATCACCCCCTTAGTTAGTGAAAAATAATAAAATATAGAAAATGTATTTATTTCCATTTTCCGATTAGGGTTAGAGTTAGGCTAAAGTGAGTTGGGCTAAGGTTAGGGTTAGAG